>VOQJ01042488.1:6383-21145 GCA_015052665.1 Apistogramma diplotaenia | reverse complement strand
GGCCCCCCCCCCCCCCCGCGATCTAGCCCCTGATAGGCAGAGGATGGATGGATGGATGGATGGATGGATATCAGCATAAACACCTTGTACCAACTGTCAAGCACGGTGGAGGAGATGTGATGATTTGGGCTTGCCTTGCAGCCATTGGGTTGACCACACATTCCTCTTTGTACCAAAGTATTCCAGAGTCAAACGTGAAGACATCTGAGTGACAGCTAACGTTTTGCTAAAACTGGATCATGCAACAGCACCATGATCCCATGCAGAGCAGCAAAGCTACAACAGAATGGCTGAAAAAAGAAAAGAATCAAGGTGTTGCAATGGTCTAGTCAAAGTCCAGACCTTCACCTGGTGGAAATGCTGTGGTGAGACCTTAAGAGAGCTGTAAATAATCCTAAGCACACAAACGTCTGTCATGGTCATAGCTGAATGGTTGTTGTTTAGGAGGTTCTCTCCTTCTGCTCTAGGCTGGGGTGAGGGATGGATGCATTAAAATTTAGTTCTAAATGTTTTGCTTTGTTTTTGTTTGGTGGGTTTGATTGTTTCAGTTTTAGCTTTTATTGGTTTCACAATTATAAAAACTTCAGAACTGTGCAATAATAAAATACACACACTTGACACACAACATCGCCCTGATTGTTCTGGGACATTTCCTGTATGTGTTTTTAAAATGTTAATTGAGTTTGTCTGACAGTAGCGGTAATCACCCTCTGCCCTTAATGGGTTTTATTCAGCCTTTATTAGCTCATGTCAGCCACGCCGGCCGTTACGCGAGACATTGTCATTGTTCAAATATCGGCGTTTATTTGAAAATTCAACAGATTAAAGACATTATAGAGTTTGTTCTCCTGCACACTGTCTGCCTCTCTCACACTCAACAGACCCTATTGTCACCCCTCACCTATCGGTTACCCACGGTTACCTGTCATATCCATGGCACATTGCTCTGCCTGTTTCATTACATCCTGTCAGCCATGTCGAGGCCCTCAGCTGCCCACACTGATATCTGCCTAAACACACTCAGCACAGGTCAATCAGAGGCACCTTTTTTGGGCAATCTACACCTTGTGCCTCCTCCCTGACACTTGTTCTGCTCAGACGAGTCCCGGTGTGATCGCTAACATGTTCAGGCAGGGCTGTATCACACACACTGTCTAAAATAACTAACTGAATGTAACACTCCTAATTGCACACACAAAGAGTGCACCTTAACGAGCACTGACATACAGTACACGCTAACAAGACTTTAATGCCAGCCCGTGACAGTAAGTTGGGCTGATTTATGCTCTCACCACTGTTCTTTTTTCCTTTCCTTGGTGTCTGATGATTATGGTGCATCTCGCACATGAAAAAAAGAAAATGACAGGCAATATATTATAAATGCAATTTCCCTCATCCTCGGTAAAATGGACTTCTTTTGGATGAGCTACAAAGGAGATGGTCAATAGACTCGGATGTTGTTGCTCTTGGAGTTCTGCACTCACATGCACAGTTATACAGAGAATTATGAACAGTGAAATGTGTTTCGTACGTGAAGCTGAAGGAAAGTAGTAAAAATATATGAGTCAGGATAAAACATGTCATTCACACGTCTTGACGCAGAAGACTAAAATATATAAATGTCTTGGTATATCATTGGTATTTAAACGAGAGTGTTATTGCAGCTGTGTCAGTGCCTGGCACGGTCCAGTTGACCTCTGACCTGAGCAAACAGGCTTGTGGATAAAAACTCAGTGTTAGTCCTCAGCAGTAACACGGCCTGACAGGAACAGGGGGAAGAGGAAAGGGAGGGTGGTTCTGATGGTCCGTTCAGCTGAACGAACCACCCTTATAAGGTCCATGTAGACCTCTTTGGTGCAGTTTGGAGCCACCTGTGGAGATGCTGTCTGACCGTGACAGGTCCCGTCAGATGGTCACTCCCAGCTATGAAAGTGTCCATCCCACCTCAGCAGTGGATTTGGTCTTTAGGCTTTGAGTAAATATTAGCCTGCAGGTGGATGATGGGATGCTGGAGGGGTTGAAACAGCCCATAAATAGTGTTAACATGTCACAGGGAGAGATGGGAAATTTTACAACTTAAATATATGATGAGAGGTAGTTTTTTTTCTTTTACTGTACTCCATAAAAACGGTGGGGTTTGTTATGGGTGTGTGGTGCAGCCCGGCTCCAGGTGCAGGCTTCTCTCCACATGCTGGAAATCAGGTGTGCAGACGTAACCTGTGAGATGAGCTGGAGCTTCTTCATCCCATGTTTGGAATTTTAGGAATGAACTCACAACTATTTTGTCAGGAAGCAGTGGACAAATCATGTTTTTAATTTTCAGAGTAACAGTGTAGTGAAGAATCTGAACCTGATGCATGACTGTGAAATCAAACACATGTGAGGCTCAAGCCGAAGAACCTTCAAGCTCACGAGAAAAATACGAGCTCAAGGTGCGATTGTGTATATTTTGCTGCTCTCAAAAGTGTTTTTCGAGAAGCTGTGCTCTCTGAGCTTTGTCGCCTCGCTTTTCCCAGCATACCTGCAGCAGCTCGATCTGTCTGTAGGTGCCTGTTGAAACGCAGGCCACGTAATGAGTGGTTACACAGCACAGTGGGACCAGAGTAGCGCGGCAGTTTGAGATTCATGCTTTATTTCACACAGCAACATGCAGCACGGCTTGGGATCTGTGGTGGGAGGCTGATGCAATTGTCCCTTCTGTCTCTGTTCGCTGTTTGCTCCCACAGATATCTGCTAAACATTATTAGTTTGTACAGTTTTTTTAAATCCTTTACAATCAGGTTTCATTGATGAATTTATTGTACTTTTCCAAAAAGAAAAAAAAAGGATAAAAGCCTTCATATTATGGAAGAAAAACTGGAAACAACACTGCAAAACCAATTTAACCAGTAGTAATGAGCTGAAGGAAGCAGTAAGTAGCAATAAAAACTCTTATGAACAAGTGATGAAGTCAGAATGTATAAATATGATCTGCAACAACTGAAAATTGCCCCACAGCAGCACAACAGGGGAAGTTTTCTTTGTTGTGCTGCTAATTTAGGGGAAATAAACTGGGAACTGTTATTGTTGAAAGAGGCACCATTACTTCCTTTCAATCATATCATCTCGCAATTCCGTCATCTATGTGGAGAATAATGGGTTTTATAGGCTACATAAAACTGCTCCCTCCCCAATATGCTTTGAAATCTCTTTTCTCGCATGTAGGTTGAAAGAGGGTGAATTTTTAAAAAGTGCCATGCCAGCTGCCTTTATTCAGGTAATTAATGCTTTCACTTTTTGCTGATGAGCTCCCTCGGTCGCACGCGGAAGGCCATTGTGAGGGAAAGCTCTCTGTGCACAAAAACAAAACATGCTGCCAGTTTCATTAGTTGCTCTCCCATTTCAGATCTGTGCCTTTATTTGGCTCTCCCCGCTGCCTCAAAGTGCAGAGCTGAAATGTGTTTTTAAGCCTTTTTTTCCTTCAGAGACACTCGGAATAAAATAAATACATGAGAGAAAAAAATACATATCTATCTATCTTGTGTAGATTACAGAAAATTCAAAATAAATGTAAAACTGTGCACCCAGTGGCACGAATTAGCCAGCAAAGTGTGTGAAACTGCTGCTTCTCTTGCAAACTTGCTGCTTTTGTGCTCTTTCAAGTAGTTCGACTGCATTAAAGGCGTCGTTTTACCGGAGGCTCCGACCTCAGCCCTGTTTTACATTTTGGCGAATGTGCAACAAGACCGTGTTGAGTTACGCACCAGGGGTTCCTGTTTGAGACAACTGTCACCAAAACATACAGTCAAGCAAGTTCTGGAGCTGCACGGAGCAGCATTTTGATGCTGTTTACAGATTCATGATGAGCACTGCAGATAATGATCCCTTTGCAAACCCCACTGAATCAACAGCTTTACTGTATGTAAGACATCTGTGTGTACAGATGTGAGTTAAGCCTCCAATTAGGAATGCAAAGTTTGATGCAACAGGGGTTTAATCGCAGCCGTCGGTGCCGCCCGTGCCGGCGCTCCCCGGAAACGAGCACCGGGCTCTCAATAACATCCACACACATTTATTTCATGTGCTCGGTTAGTTGGTTTGTTTGTGTGCAGCGTTACGCAACAATGAGCTTGAGACTGTTACCCGTGCATCCATATCCAGATATGTAAGCAGGAATTTCTGGAAGGATTGTTTGGACTGAAGTGAGTCAGTACATTTCAAATGAGGAACAGTTTGTGTGTTTTTGCTGCTGTTGCTGCAGCTTAGCCACGGCTAAGGTTTTAGCTGCTCCACTGTTAACTTCACCCTACATTTGTGCCTTTTATAAACCAAAGGTTGAACAGACGGAGTCAGATGCACCATCACATTTGAAGGAGGAGAATTCAGCTGAAGTGCCTTCTGAAGGCAGAGTGGCCCCCACCAGCCCCAGCTCCTCCTGTCGAACTCCTCTGCAGCACCACTACGATGTGTTTGTCATCTATCTGCGAATGTTCATGTTGCCTGTTCTGATGAATCTTGATTTCTGCTGTGACATTCAGATGTATCATGGAAGCATGGCTAACTTCTATCTTGACACACATTTTCGGCTCCTTAGTGCCGGCTAAGCATCACTTAATCTCCACCACAACCACCCGAGTATTGTTGGAACTGTAACTTTGGATGGATTTTTACTGAAAAAGATTTACTAGCAGCTGATATCTGACTCTTAATTTTACAGAAGCAGCGTAACGGAGCGAATCAGAGAATCAAACCGCCGCTGTGGACGTTTCCCATTAGTTTCCAAGCACAGCTCCGCCTGAGTCAATAACGTGATGAAAAGTTCTGTTTGGCTGAGCATGGACTTTGGTTAAAGAGATATATCTCAGCGGTGTAAGATGTGATGATACGAGCGGAGAAGGATGTCAGATTTAAAACAACGTGGCCCTCAGCGGTAAACTTCCAATCGATTGTGACACAATTACACTGTTTATTTGCATTTAGATGGTTTCATCTGCTCTGCAGAGTTGAATCCGACACGTTCGCTTGTCTTCCCAATAAGAGCATTAAAGGGCATTTCCGCATCTCGTGAAAAAGCCAGATAAGGATTTTATGCAGAATTATGCAAAGATATAGCAGGTGCTGTAGGATTAGCATATGGGTGCACGGCGTTCGATGCAAATTAAAAGCCAGCTCTGAGCCATCAGCAGCCATTAGAGGTGAGCTTGTAACAAGATAACACGCTCCCCGAGATCAATGCTGCACACATACTGAAGGTGTGTCGCTGCTCGCTGCTAACAACTAGCCTCGTGGTCTCAAACAGCTAAATAACAGCTCCTGCTGAGGAAGCCGCAGAGGACGAAGTGATATGATCACACAGAAACATCAGCTATATGATCCTGCAAAACAAGGCCATTTGTCTGGCTCTTTCTACTCCTCCTCACGTCAGGGTTTGGCCCTCTCTTCCGCCTCATTAATGATGTCAAAGTATGGATAACAGTGTGATTATTCCTGCCTGGCCAGAACCCTCTTTAGCTCCTGCATGTGTCATATCTTAAATGACCCTTGATTGCGGGGATTTGGCCTGAAGGAAACTAAAAGCACATCGCCTGTGTGGTTTTTTATTATCATGTCAGGGAAGAGGGAGAAAGAAAGGCTCTGTACTATTCATCAGGGACATTCAGACAAAGCGTATTTAGCCACAAAAGAGCAGAGAGACGAGCAAGGCAAATAGGGACAGGGTAAAAATTTCTCCCGCCTTGACAGACTTAAGTAGCCTATTACATGATGGCGAGGCTTTCATCTATTACTTCAAGGAGGTAGAGAAGATAATCACCACTGTTATTCCCCATCTGATGTGCCCTAAGCCCCCTATTACCCCGTGGCCTGCAGCACTCTGCTGCATATATAGAGAGAGGGTTCTCCTCCTCATCCTCGCTCAAAGCCAGATGGTCATGAAAGCATACTCCTGGGCAGAATATCATCTTCCAAACAACAAGACAGATAGAAATAGCCCACTGCCACCCAAAATCTCCCAAACGCCTCCCTCGTCATCTTCCATCATCACTTATTTACCTGCACACACGGTAATTAGGCTAACAAGAGCGGGGCCGTCCTCGTCTCCATCCGGCTCCGCTGCTCGTCCCCTATCTCTCGCTGCAGCTCAGCTCCAACGACACTGAGATTTGAGGGAAGGATCATTTCTTGGGTCATTAGTTCTGCTAATCAGCTCTCTAATTACACGCCATTACCGCCGGGTGTCTGATGCATCTCTTCTCCCCGGGACCTTGGACATGATGCACTCTGACACTTTGTCTCCCACAAACAAGCAGCTGCCCTCTGGCTGAACGTTTGAGGCGTTCACCTCTGGATGAGTCTGTGTTTGCATGAAAGACTCTCCGTATGCATTCACAGCAAACATGAACAATTTTTTTTGTTTGCTTTTTACAATAATTCTTTATGGGAATGGTCCACTGTGTAAACCTCACCAGTCTGAGTTTAGTGTTTACTGAGGATCGGTGCTGGAGCCTTCAGGTAACGTGGAGCATCCTCACTAAGAAGCAGTTATTCTATCATAGCCTTATGGAAGTGAATAACGACAGCCTGATAGTTTGCATAGCTCAGCAGAGGGTTGCTAGTCATTATTATTCCATTTCATAAATGCATTAACTCATCATTACCTGATTAATGAAAGCAATATCTCCCAGTCTTTTCTCTGATAATTCAATTCATTAGTTTTGTGAGCAATTTTGCACACAGGACGAAACAAGTTATAAAAACGACTGTTTCTAATTTGTTGTTCTGCATGAAAGTTTGTTCGTAAACCTTATTTATGGTCATCACATCAGCTGTGATGTCACCGTTTACACGTGAAGCGTGCCGGACTCGCTGCAGACGCCTCCCGATGCATAGATGTCGCTCTTTGGGGAAAAGCATCCACATCACTGCATAATTAAAACAAGAGTTTCTGTTTTGTTTATCAATCATTTCTTTTGGTTTCGAGTTTGGCTGCTTAGTCTTAGTTGACCTCCTCAGTGTCTCTTTGTCTTCATGTTAGCTGTTTCCCTGTTAAATGACTTCCTGTTTTATTTTGGCGATCACTTGTACTTACTTTGTCTGCCCCTCTGTCTCGTTATCTAAAGTCTGTTCACCTGTGCCCTTTTGGTCCCAGCTGTCTCCACCTCCCCTGATCGCCTCGTGTGTATTTGTTGCCCTTCCTTTACACTTTGTCACAGTGATGCTTCTCTGAATGTGCGGCTTCATGTGGGTTTAGTGGACTTTGGTCGAGTTACTTGTTGTTTAAACTCAGCTTGTGTGGTGGCTGATGTGCACTCTCTGTCACTGAAACTTTCAGTATCATCTCTGGTTGCCAATAATATTATTCTCTGCAACAATATTCACAAATATCAAAATTCATTTCATTCAATTTAACAAAGAAATGAAAACTGCAAACTTATGGGAATCATTTTGGCTGAAAGAAAAGGAAACGGAGCATCTATTATGTAAATTAGATTTGGACAAAAGCTCCTTCATCAAGGAAGAATTCCCAAATCCTGCCTCCTTCGTTCAGCCTTCGTGTCCTTGAAGCAACCCTGTGGCTGCCTCAAGGCCCCTCAAACTCTGCTGCTTTGCTCGGCTCAGGTTCTGCTCTTTGGCGACCTTTTAGGATAAAATAAAGTCTGACAGTAATCCTGCATGTTTGCACTCGTCTCCGAGACTCTGAACCTAATATAAGATGATCCAAAACACGGTGCAGGAAATGAGAGCTTTTCCTGCTGGAGTTCAGGGACACTTTGCCTCACTATCATTTTTTAAATCTCTCACAGGTGACTTTTATTAAGAGTTTTCTTTTATAATAATTTTATTTGGTTTTCAGACATTAAATTTTTCCTTTTCTGTTAATCAGACTGCAACTACACCTCTGAATTAAAATCCCACTTTGATACTGAGTGGAAGTGTTTCAGATAAGTCCGTCATGCTTAGCAAACGTTATGAGGAGGGAGATTAGTGGGCTGCTTTGGGCTCCCCCCTGCTGATAAAGTCTCCAGCGTGGCAGAATTGACAGTGATCAGACTTCCCTCTGATAAAACTTTCCAGGCGAGCTGTGCAGTTTTCCACGGCACCAGGATGGATAAAAACCAACAGAGAAACCGGAAAACTAAATGAACCCATTTTAAGTTCATGTGCGCGTGTCGGTGTGTTTACTGGACGACATCACTCCAACAATTACAGCCTGGACTGAAGCTCTGAGACGATGATGATCAGAGATGAAGCCTGCTGACGCTGCCGTGAGGGTTAATTAACTCAGATCATTCCCATCAACCTCAGCTGGTATGTTAGGGTTAGGGTTAGGGTTAAATTATAACCCAGAAGTGTCTGTGAGCGGTTCAGCTACACGGGTCCAAAGGAGAGGAAGTGGTGCCAACAAACTCCGCCCCCTGTCCGCCTCACAAACATGTCCCTCACCCGTCTCTGAGATAACACCCACGTCTTGTTGCTCATGCCCAAGATAAAAAAAAGTAAAACAACTTTCATTTAATGGTCATTTTCATTTTCTGTAAAAGCTTTAACCTGAGGTAGGCTGCGTTCGGTTCGTGGCCTCATCAATCTGATTTGAGGGAGATTTTACTTTTATTTTTCACCTTTGGCTGTTTTTCTTGTTTGGTAACATTTTCTTTGTTTGTGTTTTTTAATTTTAACATATTGTATTATCACATTGGACCTTAAATATGCAGCAAAAAACTCCAAACATGTTTAACTAACTGCTTTTATAACTTATTATACAAAATAAAAATATGTCCACATTTTATATTTTCTGTGGATTACTGCGCACTCTCCTGATTGATGAGATCAGTGAACACTCCTGTGATTAATCTAAGATTTTATTGAATACAGCCTGATGTTAATTTTGTTTTGGAGCATCTCTTTGCTCTTTGCACAAAGTTAAGATGCTGATGGACAAAATGCTTCCATGAAGGCTTCAAATATCTGACTAACCAGCAGTGGGCGTTACCATGGTTATCTCAGACTTTCATGCATTTTATACATCTGTGATGGATTCTTTGTACAGCATCAGGAAGCATAAAAACATCTTCCACATATGCAAAGACTATTCAGAGAAGAAGTCATGCACTGAGTGGAAATTTGTTTGAGCAAATTTGAGTGTGCCGTCACAAAAATGCTCAAAATGCCTGTCAAGGTTACTCTGAACGAGGCTGAAAACCTGCAGCGTGGTGTGAAGTGTGGCCTTAAACACGGAGGACAGAAGACGTGTCAGGCCTAAAAAGAAAAACTATCTGCAGTTCATGAACAATATCTGAAAGTCATGTCTGTAAAAGGAAAAAATCCTCACCCTGGATCAGGAGCTGTGAGGGGATCTCCACCCTTCTGGGCGGAGTCTGGATCCACCTGCAGCATCGAGCCTCATCAGCTGCAGTGTTTCAGCTAACGTCCTGCTTCCTGTCCTCTCAGATTCTCCAACTTTCTGCACGAGTGTCAGCCTGCTCACCCTCCCTCAGCACATCTTTCCAGCTGAAGGATTGCTAGCTAATCTGGACCTCAGACTCCCCCCGGACCACTCGCCTCTGAACACGAGAAAGGCCTCATTCACTTCCTCCTTCCCCAAGGACGGACTGCTCCTCTCATTAAGAACATTCCCAAGACTAAACTCTCTTCTCCTGCGTTTACTATTCCACCTGGACCTGCAAAGTGTGGCTCGCCCGTGCCTCTGGCTCAGACTCACGAGCTCTGTGTTAATGCATTAAAGACTAGTGACCATTGTAAACTCCCTTTGTGGTTCCTTGATTGGATTCTGCATCTGCGTTCACGGCTCGTTCAGCCGGTTCACGACATAAAGCAGAAGCGTCCCAAGAAGAGCTGGGAATGATTCCCGGAGCCGGCTTCAGTTCAGGCTGTGCTGAAGAATAAATGCTAACAGACCAAATACTGATTTTCAAGATCCTTAGAATTATACAAACTTACTTTCACTTTATCTGCAGTATTTCATGTGTTTGCACATTTCAATAAATTGCTGTAAAACATAAAGAAATAAGAGGCAGCTGAGGACCTTTGCATGCTGTACTTTGGTGCTTCTGTACATTATTACAGGGGAAAGAGGCAGTATATTTAAAAGTCTGTGTAAAATGTGTGAGCAAAGGCCACAGAGCCCAAGTACAGTAGGTCTATATGTGCGACCCAAGCAGCAGGGCAGTCTGCAGCCACGCAGCAGCAGGATGCAAAGAACAGTGATCACGTGAAGCTCAGTGGTAGATATTAACCTACTACCTGAGTCAGTGTGGGAACAGGCTGACCATGCTCTGTGTAAGCGCCGACGTGTGTGTGTGTGTGTGTGTGACAGCTTCATGAACAACCCGCCTGGCTCTGAGTGCTTCCATGAGACCATTTGCAGCGAAGCCTGAAGGACAAAGTTACTTTGTAACCTTGAACGTTCTTGTTCTGCACTCACAGAATAAGTTTAAACTCGTATCGATCGGCAAACAGCTGCGTTTCCACTCATTTCATCTCTATTATCGTCACTCACAGCAAAACCTTCTGCTGAGTTCTGGGAAAGTAACAAAGTAACAGTGGAAGATATAAAAATGTCTTATTTGTGAGGCTTAAAAAAGAAAATTAGGGACAAAACGCTGAAGATGAATCTAAACATAAGAGTTGCAGTAACAGTAAGATTTTTTAAAAATGTATTGACAGTTTTGATTGTCTCATAAAGCTGTGAGAAGCGTCAGGTTACAGATCTGCAGGCTGATGTAGCAGATGGCGAAGCTTTGCATGAGGATTGAATATAGAATAATAAACAGATTATTGTTGATACTCACATGGGTTACAGCAAGTTCATAGAAGAAACAAAGAATAAAAGAGGCCTTCAGACGCAGGTCCGTGGACCTGCTGCTGGACTCGTTTATCTGCCTCGCGTCAGAGAGACACCTGATGGGTTCCAGGTGAGCAGCTCTGACTCGCAGGCTGACAGACACTCTTATCACCTCAGCAAGCCTATTACAATTAGAGGAGGCTACTCGACAATGTCAATATAATTAATTCAATTATTAAAAAGCCTGAGGCGCAGTGGGAAGATATGAAAATGACAAAGCCTTGCCGAATGAGGTCTGTGCTGCACACGGCACTGCGGGACCTGAAGGGTGTTTTCTTTTGAAATCCGGTGATGTTTTGAAAGTTTCCTAAAGGTTCATTGTATTTTTTTTTTAATGCCATGAGAGAAATGTTCTCAGGGGAGCAAACAGTCAAGGAGGAGTTTTCATCTTGAATCCATAATTACAAAAGGGAGAACGTTTTTTTCACACAGAGAATTTTTTACCAAACATCACAGTTGTTGTTATCTTTCTCACATTGTGCAAATACTTTCATACTGTGGAGATGCATGAACTGAGGTGGATTCAATAACAACAGCATGGACACAACAGATTCATATTTTTCTCTTCACTTCATATCAAACGATCCTGTTACTGTTTCTCCAAATTATGACTTTAACATTTAGTCTTTTACTTAATCAAGTCTCGTTTTAATATCAACCATGATTTTGGCTTCCAGCTACAATAAGATCATTGAAGATGCACTGCCTGGCCAAAGATTTGATTGCACTCACTGTGGCATTGTTTCCATGCCAGTGTTGCATTGATTTTTCACCAGGATCCTGCAGTGATGATGTCAGATCCTGACCACTGCACAAAGCCGTCTCCAACACATCCCAACCCCCCCCAGATCACAGCACTGCCCCCACAGTACAGTACAGGAGGCTCTAGGCATGATGGGTGCATCACTTCTTACCCTGATGCCCATCACTCTGGAGCAGGTAACTGTGGACTCGTCAGACCACGTGACCTTCCCCCATTGCTCCAGAGTCCAATCTTCAAGCTGCCGAGCAAACTGAAGCCTTTGTTCACTATCAAACAGCTCTGAGTGCTGCTGCTGTTTTCCTTCGGTTTGAATTCATGGACTTACGGAGGTCCATCAACCCTCTTCTGGGAGATGCACTCCTAGGTCATGCTGTTTGGGGGGAAAGGCTGAGTCTGTGTAATAGATTTGTTTCGTTTTTTTTAAACAGAAAAATTCAGGCTTTTATTTCATCACACAGATGGCAAATGTTGCACAACCAAAGCACAGATTTCTCACACTGATCCGTGCTGGCTCTTACAGATCTTATCATTTATTATCAAACGGAGAAATCTCAGTTTGATTTCTAAAAAAAAAAAAATTTGCGAAATTCTGAGTTTCATAGAAATATGAGAAATAACCACTTTTCCGAGCTGAAGAACACGCTGCTCTGGAACGATGAGGGTGAATGTGCCTCGTCAGCAAAGGACAGCTGATGAAGGAAGTTTTGCTCCCTTTGTACGAAGGTTTGAGCTGTGTTGCTTCCCCTTTGTTGCTTCCAAGAAATTTCAGCTTCACTGGGTTTGTTCTTCTCATTCATGACATATATTTATGAAAAACTCTTCAAGGTCTGAAATGATTTCGAAGAACTTAAATCAATATATGATACTTTAGCTACTGTAAAAAACCCCGTTGCTGTCTCTTCCTGTAGCTCTTCCAAATTGAGCTGTTTTGGAAGGATGTGGGACTGTTGCCAGGGCGCAGCATCGAAAGTGCCATTCAAGAAGGAAATAAAGAGGGAAATAGATGCTGCCTGGCAGAGCACACTAATACATATTCAGCATGGCTGCTGTGAAATGCACGTATTGATCAGGCTGCCTGACCTCTTCAGTTCAGCCCCCCGGCTCTGTTTGCAGCTTATAAGGGCGGGTACAGCAGGGTTTCATTCCCCCGTGGAATTCCTCCTCCCTTCTTCCTCCCCCATGGCAAATCTAACTCCCAACCGCTCAACAAAGAGCGCCTCCGAAGGCACGAGCGTCCCCACCTTTGTGTGCGGGGCGCTGTTCGGCAGGGGTGGTGCCAAATCAGGTCACAGAGGAGAAACGGTGCATTCACTGGGAACAATGGGAATGATCGCACTTTCCTCACACGCGGCAGCAGCCAACAGAGCTGGAAAATATTCCACCCCCTCTGCTTTCCGCTAACAAAGGATAAAACGCTCCGGAAATCACTGTAAACCGAGATGTTTACCCATGAATTATTGTTTGCATTATCTGACAGTAAATATGTGCTCGAGCTAAGGAAGATGAGTAAGAGGGCGATCTTTGATTCGTATGTAAGCCGTGTGTGTCTCTATGCCGATGCTTGGCGTGCCGCCTGCTTTAAGGAGAGCATGGAGGCTTTAATGTTTCAGGGTGTTAACGGAAATGCTGCTTAAATCAGACCTGCTTATTATAAACAGCTGGGGGGTAGAGTGATGCGTGATGGGCTGGTTAACGTCTCCTCAGAGGTGACCTTTCAGCGCTGTTACGGCTCCGCTTGTCTGTGGCTGATTTGTGGTGCAGCCTGAGAATGACAGCGGCTTTCTTCGGTTCTGGTGATGAGTTGGTTACTTTCATGTCTATTGTTTATTACTGTTATTTTTGATTGTCAACACTTCACACAAAAGGATCTAAAGCAACACTGGATGTAGAGAACAGTTTGAAAGGCCGATGCAGCTCATGGATCGTCATTAAACCTTTGCTGAGCCCATTTTAAACCAGTCCAGGGTTTCCTTTGAACTGGTTTGTGTTGTGTGCATCCATTTCCACATGTCAGATAAATATTTTATATAAACTGTTTGCAAATTAACACCAAGACCCAAAAGTCTGAGGTTAACAGCACCCCGCGGTGCCTCTCTTCATCAGCGCTCAGTGACAATGAAAGATGATGATTCTGCTCATCTTCAGCCTGAGTGTCCAGACTTGAATCAAAATGATAAAGAAGAAGGTTGAATCCTTTAAAAGTAAACCGGGTCTTTATATGTGACCTCGGCTGACCCACAGGAGTGGGCTCTCTCAGAAATCGATCAACAGTGGTCCATCTGCGTTGGACTGGACTGCCTGAAAAAGCAATTCACGGGTTCAGCAGAGAAGCGCTCCCTCACAGGCTGATGCTTCAGCTGAGCGTGAACGTGTGAAGTGGCTGAATGAATGAATGGATGATCCCGATGGGTTCGTCTCCAGTCCTGCCAGTAAAAACTCAAAGGTAAAATGTTGAACAATCTTTTTATTTTGGGAAACTGAGATGGGATGAAGACTCTTCTCTCCATGGGACAAGCCCAGCGAGAGTCCAGCGGACTGGGGGGGGGGCACCAGGAAAGGAGATGAGAGATGACGGTAACGAGAGAGTTGTAATGTGGAGAACTAATGATGGAAGTCGAGAGCTCAACACACAGCTGATTGGTGAGATGATGGCGAGAAGGTGCATCAGCCAAAGTCCCAGCCAGAGATAACTGAGGACGCACCTCCTGAGAGAGGAGGGAGAAAGGAGGGGGGAGTGCAAGAAAAAAGAGAAAGAGGAGAGCTATATACTGCTATGGTCATAACTATAGAAGCAATGAGTCCGTTTGTTCACAACTTCTACTACAGCAGAGAGCAGCGAGTCATCCAGACTGGAGAAGTGTAGATCGTAACAAAGAGGGAAGGTGAGGAGACAAACACTTTGGAATCCTGATAAATAGGAACCATGACGAGGCCGCTAGGAAAGCTGCAACCTCCAAGTACCTGCAGAGGGTCAGGCAAGTCCTGAAGAGTCAGCTGATGGGAAGATCCGGGCAATCAACACCTATCACAGATGCCCTGCTGGGATAATAAGCTGCCAAAGGAGGAAATAGAAGCCGCTGATGTCAAGACAAGAAAGCTCCTCACCATGCATGGAGCGTTTCACCACAAATCTAGCATCCTGAGACTGTACGCTAAGCG
>VOQJ01042487.1:0-49488 GCA_015052665.1 Apistogramma diplotaenia | reverse complement strand
TTTTTTTCCTATGAAATTTTTCCTTTTTCTCTACCTCCATACCCACCCCCTTGTTTTTTTTTTTTTTTTTTACACCACCGAGTGTTCGTTGTGGTGGTGATGGTGGTGCATGGTACTGCCGGTGAGCACCGAGTGGTTGATGGAAGACGCAGACCGGTCAGATCCCTCTGCGGTCACCCCGTTCACGTTCTCCTGCCGCTGGCAGCACAGGATCTGCCTGAAGGTTGCGCTCATCTCCTTATCACGGTAGGAGTAGATGATGGGGTTCATGGCCGAGTTGAACTCAGCGAGTAGCAGGAAGAACTTTTCGTAGGTGAGCACATTGCAACTGGCGCAGAAAACATCGAGGAGGAGGATGACCAGACCAGGGGTCCAGCAAATAATGAATGCACCTGAAAAGACACAAACTGTACATGTTAGCTGAGGTACAGCTGAGAAAACTTAAGTCTACTGTCTCACATAATTCCAATGTTATGCCCAAAGATCTAACATTGCATTACATAAATTGTAAATGGACTTGTATAGCACTTTCTACTCAATTTGAATACTCAAAGTGTTTTCTAACTATAATCCTTACTTACACACACACGATACTTTGATACTAAGATTCATCACATGATGCAATGATGACTTTACCAAAATAACTTAAAATGACTCATGATCTGTACTTGGAAACTGATTGCTTGCTTTGGAAGTTTGCTAACTCACACTTGAGTAATAATGAGTGGACTGGCAGCTTGGGTCTTTTCAGCGCCACGTTGAAATTCATCCTACTTCTAAAGGAGCACTATAGCAATTCAACATCCTGAGATTGAACCAGGAAGACATTTCCATTTCCAGTCACAGGTCTAAGGGCCCCATTATACATGCCGACTGGCACGACTGGCAGAAACAGTGGTTTGTGACAGCTGATGACATCAATCTGACTTCAGCTTTAGCGTGCACTGCTGCTCTCGAGGCACCAGACGGCTGGTATAATGGGGCTGAAACACAGAAAACCACACTCACGTACAAATCTACAGCCAATTTCAAATTACCAATAAACATAACAAGGATGTCTTTGACGCGTGGGAGGAAGCCGGAACAAACTCAGGGGGAGAACATTTCACCAGGATGTTTGAAGCAGAAACGTTCTTACTGTGGGGGCAAAAGCACTAAACAGTGCACCACCATGCCACCGCTCAGCAGCCACACTCAACTTCTGCTGAAACCAACACAAATCACTTTATAACCACTCTGCAATCACATCACTTACGAACCACACCACCACCACCAGTCAACAGACCATCAGTTAAAGCACCAATGTCTCTTTATAACCACATCTTAAAGCTTTAATTGATATAATGTGCACGCAAATTGCTTTGAATCTACAACATTTTAGAGCGGTTTTGGATATTTGATGTAAGGTTTGTCAAAACCCTTTAGTGTATAACATAACACATCATTAAACATGAACTGAATTATTTTTACTGTGATTAGAATCATTGCTACAAACAATTTAATGCAAATCTAAATAATGCATCATCTGTGCACTTGGATAAAGTGGACTCTTCAACAGCTAGATGAAATACTGAGGAAGGGGTCACTGACATTACTCATGAATGCACAGTGTTACATTCTGTTAACATGCTATAAATATAAGACAACTATAGGACATTCCACTCAAGAGACAGAGAGCGCCACAGAGACACAGAGAGACAGAGTATTGACAGGAAGGTCTGTTATCTGTTAGTGTTTTGCAGGCGGCAGCTGCAGTGGAGGCTTGACCTCACTTCCTAGCTATGCAAGCAGACTCTCCAGAGTTGGATAAATTTCTCAAGCAGTTCATTGCCCAGCAGCGAAACTATTTCAACTATTTGTCTCTCAGTAAAACATCTCACGCTGAACAGGACCAGACTCAGCACAAAAAAAAAAAGCTCAGAGGAAGTGTTCAGGATTTCCAGTCTGAAAAACAAGAAAAATACTTGATTCTAACATTCTAACAACTGCTACTGTATTTTCTCTGTATTTTGCTTTGACTGTCTCACTGTTTTAGTGTTGATATATTCTTGCCTCAGGGGGTAAAAGCCATCAAAAATAACATATCTGATCAAGTCCAAGGTATGAATGTATACATTAAGGAAATTAGCTTTGATTTCACCTCAAATTGAGGAGGGATGTGTTTTTGTGATTCTATAGCCTAAGAGGTTACCCTCAAATTCTTTCATTTCCTCTCTAAATCCTGGAGTATATAATTATCTTCAATACTTATCTTTATTGCAGAATTTCTTCTTTACCACAAAAGAATATGGCTGGTTTACCGTAGCCACCTTTTACAGTGTTGTTGCCGTGCCAGGTTTACAGAGGGTAAACCAGAGTTTTTGTTTATGGAAGGAACATGTGATTTTTTTTCTTTTCTTTTTTGCCTCGTCACTACTTGAAAATGCCACATGGAGGGGGAAAAAAAGCCAGAGAATGGAAAGTCACTGGAGGAAGGTAAATAAACACAGCCCTGAAGCAGGCCTGGAAAGTCTGGCAATTCAATGGAAACCTAGGAAAGATACTTTGGCACATTCCTAGCCTCATAACACTTAGTAGTTACACGGAAATGTGTTAAGATGTGT
The DNA here is from genome assembly GCA_015052665.1 of Apistogramma diplotaenia. NCBI lineage: Eukaryota > Metazoa > Chordata > Actinopteri > Cichliformes > Cichlidae > Apistogramma > Apistogramma diplotaenia. The sequence continues at coordinate 46,885 of VOQJ01042487.1, read as the reverse complement.
GCGGCTTTTGCGATGACTAGCAGGTAAAGCAACAGTTTAATAAATGACACATTTTAGTATTTGTTTGTTTGTAAGAGGCAATGTGTTACTTCACACTGCTGGCTGATGATTCACTAGTCAGAATACAGTAAACAAACCTTAAAAGAAAGACTTTTAATGTGAAAATCTGGATTAGTTTTTGAAATCATGCCTAAAATTGACATTTATCAAAGCAATTCTTAGAAACAGCACCACATAATGGCTTACCTGTGCCATTGTTCATAAACATCATAGTCAAAATGTATTGATACAAAGAGGTTTCAAAAGACTGAGCTGCACATCACCATACATAAGTGCATTTACACTCACCAGACATTTTATTGGGTACACTTGTTCAACTGATTGTTGACCAGGTGTAAATATCTAATTAGCCACTTACAAGGCAGCAATTTAGGCATATAAGACAACATGCTGAAGTTTAAACTGAGCATCAGAATAGAAAAGAAAGGTGATTTAAGGGAATTTGAAAATCACATGGTTGTTTTTGCCAGCTGGGCCTGCACTCCCACAAGGTCACACTTTCTGAAATAGTTATCGTCTCTCTGCATTTTAAAAACTGCTGCTTGTGGATTTTCCCACAAAACCATCTCTAGAGTTTACTGGGAATGGGCAGAAAAATAGAAAAGTGAGTGGCAGTTCTCTGGGTAAAAATGCCTCGTTAATGCCGGAGGTCAGAAAAGAATGGCCAGACTGCTTGGAGCAGAAGGTAGTGGTAACTCAAATGACTGCATTGCAACCAAGGTATGCAGAGGAGCATCTCTGAATGCACAGTATCTTGAACCTTAAGGCAGATTGTAGATCCTGTGAGCAACGAACTGGAATCTGAGGCTACAATTTACACCAGCTCAGCAAAACTGGAAAACAGAAGATCAGAAAAAAAGATTATCCATTAAACTCCACATCCCATCTTCTGATGACTACTTCCTGCAGGATAATGCACCACGTCACAAATCTCCCACAATCTCCCACTGGTTTCTTGACCATGACGATGAGTTCACTGAATGGCTCATATTTACATGTATCATTTTATCTAAATGTATGCGTGACTTCTTAACTCTGCCATCGCATGAACACTGTGATACCGGTACTGTAAACTGTCTTGGTTGATTATTTGTTTGAACCAGGACATTTAACTATTTTCCATAACTTTCATCCTTACTGAAATCATCTTTTATTGGAAAAGGAACAGAGGTCTCTGGGAAGGAAAATAAGGAAATAATAGAGAACAGATTATGGCAATGAACCCTGCACTCGCACAAACACACATGCAGAACTGAGGGCAGATAAACACTCACATGTGCAGACACGAACGCATGCAAACACTCACTTACTTAATTATACATGGCACAAAGACAGATGGGTTAAACATTTTGACGATGTTGAGAAAGCACTCACAAAATTGTATTCCATCCCCGAATATGTTGCCACACACCCAACACTGTAATCACGATTATATGATGACATTCAGAGTGCTTTGTGTGCTAGCATGTTAGGAAATGGGAGTTTGTTTCTTAATCTAACTACGTATGCCACAGTAAAACCTTTGCTCTGAAAACCGATGGGTCACATTTGTTCCATTTGTCATCATTAAAACGCTGACATTCTGTTTTCTCTATTACTGACACTTGATCTTTACTTTTCCAGGGACATGTTGTATTAACCTTAGTCACATAGTGAATAGCCAAAGAACTGTAAAAATACATTTGTAATTTTCTGTCTTCTTTTCCCCTCATCCTCCAACAGGCAGGAGGTTGCCTCCCCTTGGGTCTAGTCCTGCTGGAAGAGTCTTCTTGTTATAAGGATCTCTCTTTCCCCCCCACTGTCACCAGTCACAGTTTTCCGTCTTTGCTTATGTCTACGCCACAGGTGATGAAAATGTCGGGAAAATGTTAGCTGTTTTAGACAAAGTGTGAGTAAAAAGGTTGGTTGGTTATTTCTTTAAACAAATGATAAATATACATTACGAGATCTTATGAGAAAATATGCAGTTCCTGTGTGTTTACAATGGCCATACTGACTAAAATAGGAAAGCAGATGGCTACATTGTTACCGTTTTTCTACCAGCGGTAAATGCAAACAATGGCTAGATAGCTGATAAGCAGAAGCTTACTCATCAAGTAAACACTTGACTGGAACACAGAGTCTGCGGAACAATCTGCGTTGCTAACACTGGCTGTGCTTTTTGTGTTCAAAAGCTAAACTCACACGGCTGCACAAGCTAGGCAGACCAAGCTAGCATATGCTACAAAACAAACAAAAAGATAAGCAGAAGATGATGGACATGACAAATAAAATGGAAAGGTTGTTAGAATACAATGAGGTTTTTTTTTTATGAACATTGCATTGCAGTTTTACAGCTACACTGTTTACTGCCACTTTTATAGCGTTATAGTGTTTCCCATTCTTCTGTCTTGCATTTTCATCACTTGGTTATTTCTTCTGGATCACAATGCAAGCTTAGATTTCCACTAATGTGAATTTTCTGTGGCTCTTAAAAACACCCAGAATTGAATTACTGCTCTCATCTTCTGAAAGTCTCACTCTTTCTTACCATTAACCTGTTTGTGTCTGTTTCTTTGTCTCGTGCTGCTATTTTATTGCCTGTCCTGCTTTTGTTTACATCTATTCTTCTATTTTTTTGCAACTTCACTTTTTTTTTCCTTACACGTCTTGTTTTCTGAACATGGCCGCTTCATCTTTTACTTCTAGCTCTCATTCTGTCTCAACCATCTCTCTAACCCAACCATTGTCTGTGGTGATAACCATGATTCCTATATACATTTCTGAAAGGGCCCATTAGATTCCCATGTGTCCACAGAAGGGTTTCTTTTTCCTCTCCCCTCTTACCCACATCAGCGCTTCCACAAAGATGATGAGATTAAGGTTCACACTGAGAAGCTGAGAGTGAACAGTTACTGATAAAGACGCTTGTGGTGTACACAGTGATGGACTCTAGTGGTGGTTTCACAGTGGCCTAATGGTTAGAGAAACCAGCTTTTGACTGGAAACACAGTGAGTGCTTTGAAATGGGAATAATGGAATTTCTTTCCCATTTGAGCTTCACAATAAAGCTTGCCATTTATCTGCTGAGATGCTTTCTTGGGAACACTGACTAATATCTCTTATTGAGACCTCAGATTTATTTAAATATATATATAGCTTGGAATAAAAAAATCAAACAACACCAAAATGTTTCATAGATTCTCAGTCATCCAGATCATGGTGGTTTTAAGTGCCTGAAAACAAGGCAGAAGGCACCTGGACTTTTTTTTTCTCCTCTCATCCAAGAATAAGTAAATTATGTTGTTTGAACACAATCTAAACACAATTTATAATACTGCATTTCGCAGTGTTCAGAGTTTGGCTGAAACTAACAACTGATGCTGCTGAAATAGGATTTATGAGTCCAGATGCTGCCACTGGGAGCCATTAGAAAAGCTGCACTGTCCACAATTGTTTCTTGCATTTAGTTCTTTACACAAATGCACACAAACTCACATGCACAGAAAACAGGTGACACTGTGAGATGCACACCAGTTGCGTTTCCGTGCTGACAGTGGATCTGAGCATTTGGCTCGCGGTTTTTACTGATTGGTTCTGCTCAGTCAGGATATACACTAGCATTATAGTTCCCAAATTGTAGAAATGTCAGCGCATGCATGGGGTGCATTTGTTGTAGTATCTAGATTTCAAAGCAATGGCTTTGAAATCTAGATACTGAAATAAGGGAGTCCTTGGGGTAAACACTGACTGGTTATACACTGTAATTTGGAGACAAGTGTAAGTCTGTGATATGGCATCTACATTTGTTTGGGGATGGTATGGCTTGGCACTCCACACTGTCTGACAATGTGGCCTCAGAGATAATCAAATCATTCACAGAAGACTCCAACATGAGCCAACACCTGGCACAAACACACACATAATGAACAGAGGATATGGTGGATTTCATGGCTGCTGGCTCACATAGGAATAATGAAGAGAATCTTTGTCCATGTCATTCAAAGACGTTTTTGGTGATGCTCCCAAGTGCCTAAAACTACCACGGCTATCAAGACTACCAAAACTATAACTTGATGTGCTGAGGTTTTTCTTTAAAAGATGACGCCACTTTACTGGATTTGGTTGTTTGGTATAATGTAAATACTTTTGATAGTTGTCCAGCTGACAAAAACACAATCTGCAAATCAAGATAAAACTGGTGCACATTTGATTAGAACTTCTAACCTGGGTTTTTTCCTAACGCTGTTCAGTCACAACCAATGATGAAAATTTGTTATCTTATCTACAGTAACCGAGAATAAGGCTCTTTTCTTGGTCCTCCACATACTGTATATGGATAGCATAAGGCAAAGGTGGGTTGCAAAGTGGCTTACAGATGCAGAGCAGCTATATGTAGGCTTAAATAGCCTAGAGAGTGTGGATTCTAATAAAGTGCCAAGTTGGATGAATGGAAGGGTATTGGCTGAGACATAAGATGCTGTGAGAGAGTCAACTAATCCACCAGGATTTCTCCTGGGCTTGACTTCATCACTTTATTGTTGATTTGACATTTTTATAAATCACTATATTTTGAGGAGTTGCATTTTGAAAATTGGTCGTTGTGACTGCCCTGACAATTGTGGCTGCTTACTAAAAACAACAGGGATTTTTCATGTTATTTCTTGGAGGTAGAAAAAAAAAACCTTGTACAATGGCCAAAACATTGTGTTATTGTGCACATCTTGGTCTAAGAAACTTGCCAAATGATTTTGTGTTCTCATAATACTTCTTATAAAAAAAGCTTCTTCTTTCTTTTCTTTTTGTTTGTATCCATGTTTTTTCCCCTCACTTTTCCTTCTCAGCTGGTACATTGCTACTCTTCTTGGCTCAGATCACTGCAGCGTGGTATTAGGACAAAGCGTCTCCTCGTATGTGTGCAGGAAAACACAAACAAGCACAAACACAAACCTATAAACATTATCTTCATTTTGGTACTAATAGCAGAAACTGCAAAATGTTCCTGTAAGGCACAGAAAAATGTATTGTTCCTCTTTGCATGCGTATATCACTATCTGTTTAATCTTTGACTGGAAAGGGCACAAGCTAGATTCTGGTGTTATTTTCCCATCATACTTATTCATTTCCCATCAAACTGCAGATATCCCAAGTGCTTCAATTTATGTAATTAGAGCCAATCATGTGTCCCACTGTCCTTTTAGTGGCCCTGGAGGCTTTTGTGACTCAGAGATTCTGTGTGTTATCTATCTGCTCGTGTTTAGGCACATTTGCACAGTTGTATTTAATCTACTGTCTGTTCCCATCCTCCTTCTGGGAACACAAGAACAATTGCTGATTCACAGAATTCTGACAGGTGTGAGTGGAGAAGACCATAAGCAGCCAGGGAAAAGTTATTATCTAATCAAATCATAAGATGGCAAAAGCTGCACAGAGCAAAGTTTGTTGAGGGATTTGCTTTGTGGTCAAACAGCACAGACTAAATGAATTTTAGCCTTTTCCTTAGAAAGCCAAGAAACAAAAGCAAGTACTTAATAGCAGTATTACCTCACCAGAGACTAAATAACTTGACCCTTTTTGTTTTACTTTAGCTAAAGCTAAAAAAACAGATTTTTTATTTTTTGTAATGAAAGCTTAGAGAAGTGTCCAGAACTTTCTAAGTGCATTTATACTGAGTTGAAACAGGGAAGTAATACAAGGGAGGGTCTTAGGTTGAGACATAGCATTCAGTGTCCTTGATAGTGCTTCAAAATGACCTCATTCAGACTAAACCAAAACAGATCACACCCTCACTCAAAAGGCTCGTTTTCTCAGTAACATGTTGGCTTCAGTAGAGGCAAACAAACGAGGCTTGTTCAGAAGATGTAAAACAAATGCTGATGACTTGCTAATTAAACTGCCATTACTGTAAAAACAGTTATCTATTTTTCCACATTGGTCATGTCACAGTTGTATCGCACCATAGCTGGAAATACATGAAGCTAAATGACAGATTTTGGTCATTTCGGTTCTTAATATTTATTCCTGAAATCCAAATACTGAATATCTTGTAAAGAATTATGTTATTAAAAAACCTGTGATTTTTACTTAGAGTTCTATAGTGTAAATCTATTGCAAATACATTACCTTGTGTTATTATGACACACAAGATTCATGTGGCGTCACTTATCAGTGGGTTCTTACATCCATTTGGGGGAATTTTAGGAAAGCTTTTATTTTCGGATGACTCAATCGGATGACTCAGTAGTTCATGGAAAGCTTATTAGAAAAAAAGCAGCTGGGAGTTCACATTGGACAAAGACAGATAAATGGATAAATTGTGGCAACTAATGCTGGTTCAAAGCAAAGCTGCTTTAATTTTACTAATTGATATGTTGCATTTAATGTGCCTACACATGGGATATCTTTATAGCAATGGAAAGAACAGACAAGACAGATTCTGTGCTCTTTAAAACCTTGTTTCCTCCTAGAATAATCACATTATCTGCAAAGAAAACGATGGATAGCTTGTGCCCTGTGGCCATTAGGAAACATCGCTCAAAGTCAGCAGATGAAATTCAGAACTTTTTACCTCTTAGGATATCAAAGAGGAAAAGAAGTAAAACATCTCCACACAGCGGCACGTGCTATAGGCTACAGATCATGTTCTGCCGTCCCTTACTTTGAATTAAGTGTGAAGTAAAGACAACAAATGCATCTTAGAATCCTTTCGTATGTATTGTCTAGAACACAACACATCCTGCTTCCAGACACTCGTTTTCCCACAATTTTCAACATACTTTACACATGACTGAGTTGGACTGCTAATTTGTTATTTTAAAAAAACTGTCTGTTTATTACAGACTGAAGAAGACCAGAGTCCCACAAAGTGGGAAGCATATCTCTACTGAATGCTCTCACATAAAACTGTCAGACTGCACAGGCAGATTGGCTTATAGGTTAAACAGGCCAAGTTTCATCTGCATCATATAAACACCAAAACAACTGGACCACCGTGCAGCACTACTGGAAAAAAAAAAGTGGCTGTTCATTGCAGTCGAGTTTTTATTTTAAGGTTCTTTATAGCACAAGACACCACGTAGATTGCAGAAAGCTGAACTGAGGCCTGATGTGTCCGTGAGAGAACTGAAACCTTTTCTTTTAAATGCAGAGCCAGAACACTTCACACATCTGTTAGTCTTTTCAATTAGGGTCAAAATGAAAGTAAAACTAGTGACTAATTGAAGATATTTCACAATTCTTACAAAGAAAGCGGAACTTGCTGGTACTCCATAAAAACATTTTCAGGACTGTAAATGACGTGAATGCTTTCTATGAATGTTGCAGACCACGTCAGAAATTCTTTTGTCAAGCGCACAATTTAAAGCCTTAAAGCCACTTAAATCCACGCATAGACACGACTGAGGATTTGGGGCTTTGGTAAATGCACAGATATAGTGAATATCATTCAAAGTGCTCTGTCAGAAAAGTTTGCATATATTTATTTTCGTCTGTATTGAAAAGGTAATTTGATTATTCACCATCACACATTGCAACATGAGCTAATAACATTGTTACTGTTGGTCCCTATGATTAATGTTCATATTCACTTACTGAGATGGTTTACCATGTGAGGCCTGTAGTTGTGCTAGAAAGACATTGTGCTTGTACTCAGTACTGAATGCAACAGCCTCATAAATAGATGTGCATTGTTTGCTGCTGCTGATGACTTCAGATGTTGGGGTCACTGCTACAAAGACGGATTCTTGGGCAGATAGTGGCATCTTGCTATAAAGAGCAGGTTAGCAGTATCAATAGATTAACAGATATGCAGACTGAAACAGAATGTTCTTACCCAGCACAATGACCACAGTCTTCAGCAGAGACATCATCGTATCCCGGTTGCGTCGTGGCCCAGAGCTGTGCCGCGACATCCTCATGGTTCTCTGCCGCACATACATAAAGATGTGGGCGTACAGTGTCACCATGACAACAAAAGTCACAAGGTTAAACACTGCCCAGAAGACCAGGTAAGAGTTGCTGTAGAGAGGTGCCATGCTCGAACAAGACTTAATGCTACAGATACAGTTCCAGCCTACGCTCGGTATCGCCCCCATGACTATGGACATAGTCCAGATAATAACGATCACCACCACCACACGTCGGTTGCTCATACGCGTGTGTAGCTGCATGCGGAACACAGTGATGTGGCGTTCGATGGCGATCGCAAGGAGGTTGGCCACAGATGCGGTGAGGCTGGTGTCAATCAAGCCTTGACGCAGCAGCCACGTCGAAACAGTCAGACGTCTTGTGTTTGGTCCCGTGTTGAACATCAAGTAGAAGTAAGCCAATCCAGCAAAGAAGTCAGCAGCTGCCAGGTTGGCCATCAGGTAGTAAATGGGGAAGTGGAATCTCCTGTTGACGTAGATGGCGATCATTACCAGAAGGTTGGCGAGCATGATGAAAATGCACACAGTGATGCCAAGGCCCATCACCAAGCGGCTGTAGGTGTCCCAGGTAGTAGCAAGAGGTTTGCCACTGAGGTTGTAAAAGAAGGTGATGGTCTCATTGTAGTAGCATTGTTGCTCCATGGTGATAGTGGTGCTTACTGAAATGAGAAAATACACAGAATATATTTTCAAAATATTGTAAAGCTTTTGAATACTGGATGCAATGCTCATATAACATAGAACTCTGTTGGTATTGGTATATGCATGGGTACTAAATATTTATATAGCTTATTTACCATCATTTCGAAGTAAAGTGAAGGAACATGGTTTATTAAGCATGATACATACATACATACATACATACATACATATTATATATTATATATATATATATATACACATACATACATGCATATATATATATAAATTGGAAAGAAGTTCCAAAAAAAGCTTTGGGAAACGTGTGTTTAAGCTGGTTTCTAAAATATGGAAAAACCCAAATCTCCTTTTAGAATCAACCAAGACTTAACTTGATTGATAGTCACTCAGATGTGTGTGTCTGGGTGTTTGGTACCTCAAGTGCTCCACGTATGGAAAGCAGCCTGTTTTTTTTTTAAACAGCAGCTTCATAAGAGCAAAAGGTTTAAAAATGATAGAAACAAAGCTTGTGTTGTCTACAAGTCACAGTTTACAGAAACCTTACACAAGGGTGGCGTGTGTTTTGTGTCGGCGTGCTTGCCTGAGCAGATGTGTGTGTTTGTGCTGTGTGAATAAGCCTCAGTGGGATATGCAGCTAAAAACATGTTTTTTTTTTTCCATCTGGTCGAGGTTTACGAGTGTTTATGCTTAAAAAAATCCATCTTAGGACACTGGGAAAATAAGCAAAAACAGCATCATCATCTCTCTCTCTCTCTCTCTCTCTCACACACACACACACACACACACACACACACACACACACACACACACACACACACAAAATACTCACAGGAGCATATGTGTTTGTAAGTATGCTCAAGCCTCTCACAGATGCTGGGTAGTCTCTCTCATGCACCTCAGACCGGAAATAGGACCTCAGGGCAAGGGTAGTGTGTTTGCATGTGTGTGTGTGTGTGTGTGCATGCTAGAGATACAGACAAGGGGAGACAAGGAATGAAAGAACGAGTATTGAAAGCTTTGCGTTTTTGTTTTCTTTTTAAAAATCCTCTTCCTTGGATTTACCTTCCCCTGTAAGCATCCAAATCCTTTGAACCAGCTTTTCCTTCTGCAGTGACGCACTCCACCAAAACTGAAGCGCAAACACCAACAACCTTTTTTCCCTCTTTGGCTAACTTGCCTTTTTTCAGTGCCACATGCACTAAAGTCTCAACTTGGTATAACTACATCAGAATGTATATGCAATGTACATGTGATATACCTACATTCTTTATCTAAAACTGTTGTATATTAGACATTGCAGTGCACTTATATTATATTATACTTATATCTTTATTTTCTTAAAGCCCCAATAAACAACTCCAGCTGCAGCCATACTGGCTTGGAGTTCTAGTAAAATGTTATTTTGGTACATTGTATTAGCAGTATCAAATTATTGCTAATACTGGACTGTTCCAGACAAACCAGACGTATCTGCTTAATTTCTGAACACTGACCAGACAGCATTTAAAAGTAGGGCCTCCTTTTTCAGATGTGTTTTCCTCTATGCTTATGCTTGTGCATTTGAGTGTTTTTGTTTACTTTTATAATGATTATTTTTACTCTTTTAAGGCCAGGCAAAGAATTAGGTCTTATTAATTTAAAGACTAATTCAAGTTTTCCTAAAATCAGTAGTGAAGCAGTCTATGCCATGAATAAACCGGAGCATACCCCTATGGACAGGTTTATTAACTTCTATGGCAACGCAGGTCAAGTGCTGCAGTGGCTGATCTTACTTTTCAGAAAGATCTCAGTGTATTTTTTTTAAAAATACGTTTTCTGAGAGCTGCATTAATTATGGAATCCCACAGGAGTTGGTCCTTGATTCACAGGTGTTTTCATTATATGTGACACCACTGGTTTCCATGGTTATACTGATGATATACAATTATTTCTACAAATTTCTGTAGTAATAGGTCTGACATGGTTAGAATCATTGCGTGTTTAACTTACATGCAATGACTGGACGAGTGAGGTTTTCTCTGTCTCTTGATGATTTGCATGGACAGCGTGAAGAATCTTGGTGTGTTTTTTTGATCTGACACTTGCATTACTCGACTTCGACTTCTAGGTTGGATTACTGGAGTGCTTTACTTTCAGGATTGCCCAATAAGGACAGAGGATAGAGCAACGTCAGTGCTCTGCATTTGGCTAATTGAGGAAGTCACAAATACACAACAGTGGCAGCACAGATTGAAAGTTTTACAGTTTTACTATTACTTACATTCAATGCTGCCATCTTGGATTGTTAAGTCAGGGCTGGCTGGGGCTGCTCCAGATTTCCGAGTTGGAACTCTGACTTGATGGGGCATTCCAGTTCAAAATACCAACAGGGAATGTGCTATTAAAGTATTGCTGTTGACTTATAATAAACAGGAAGTTGCTTACTGGTTTTGTGAGGCCATATGCACCTGCATGGTCCCTATGCTCGCATTGGATTTGGTGTTCTGAAGGTCTCAAAGGTCAAGAAAAAGATGGCTGGTGAAAAAGCATCTTCATATTATGCACCAACGTTAACGAACAGCCTTCAACTTAACATCGGATTGTCAGATTGAGGTTTTTAAAACAAAGTTGAACCCCACTTGTTTTCTGATGTTTATTAGAATGTTATTGTGTTTGGTCTCATTTTTGATGTCTTTGTGTTTCAATACGACTGTGCTTTGTAAAGCACTTTGAGGCAAAGCACTCCAAACAGAAGCATACAGTGCACTGGCTCCTGCAAGCAAAAAAACATTTTAATATAAATGAGGATCTGGCCCTTTAAGGAAACTGTTTTTGTAGGCCAAGATTAAATTAAAAAAAAAACAAAATCTGTATTTGTCTTCATGCAGGCTGTACGGCTTCTTTGCAGAAGGTGCGTTACGAGCGAAAACAAACCACATCTTTGCTCTGAAAGCAAACTGCTATATTTGTAATATAATCTCTTTCCTGTTCATGATAGGTCTGTTATTTCCTTTTCATGTCTGTAATTTTTTTTTATTAGAAAATACAATATCATCCCTGCATGTAATTTTGATTCTTTTGATAATTGGTCGGGTAAGACAGTCACTCATCAATAACAAGAAGCATTTATGAGGACCAGCTGAATGACAGCAGCAACACTAATTCAATAAAAATTCACAGCAATGGAGTCTGCCTTTACGATGACCATAGCAGCTGAAAGCCCATGTCGTCGTCTGCAGTTTATGGCCATTAAGTGTCTGGAGTGAGCAATCAGCGGGACATTAGAAGCCTGAGACAAGTCATCAGTACAAGGAAGTGAAGGAAGTGTCAATGACCTCACATTCATCAGAGCTGCAGAGGGAGATCCTGTCATCATGCATGTGCATGCGTACAGTGTGCATTTGTATTTGTGCGTCACAGCCAGTAGCTACTTATTATAGAAGACTGAGCAAGTAAAGGGTCATCGAATGAGGGGAAGTTAGCTGTTTCTGTTCCTGCACTTATTTAAATATGTAAAAATAGAGACTTATTTTCTGAAGAACTTAAATAAAGTGTGCTCGAGAGAGCGACAGAGGGACGATTGAAAGTGTGCAGAAGAGAACAAAATGCTCACTGTGCCCGAGTGTGTCCACACACTCGCTTCACGCTTGTTTGTAATGTGTGGCAAACTCTGGCTATGTGGCGCGAGAGAGTGAAAGTGTGTTTTGTGTGTGTAAGTGCCTAACAGGCTCTGAAAGGACCACCCTGGAATCCATACACGTGAGGTCATTACTCCAAGAATCAGCAGCAAGCCTGCATTCGTATATTGTCAACGTACACCTAACTGACACACGAGAACACTGCTCTTCACCGTTACTTATTCACAAAGCAATATAATACTAAATATGATCATTTTCACCGTTGAAATGTTGAGCTGCTAATACTTAACCACGACACCACACCGCTGCGCAGATATGCATTCCTTACCACAGTTAGTGCATGCTGGAAAATGAGGTGAAGAAAAGACCTAAAAATGTAAATCTTCAACATTTTGGATTAGAGTGGCTGTAATATGACTGGATTTATGATATTTAAATCTGTTAACACATTTTACAGCATTAGTAGAGCTTGACCTTGGAAGCACTGAGGCAGGACAGCCATGTCAGCGTGTGCTACAAAGTAGCGTGTTTATCCAGCCCATTCTCGCTACAAGGACACTAAATCTGTCTCTTTTTTTTTTCCTTCCAGATTACACACAGGGTGTCCTTTCGCATGAGTGGCTGTGCTGCAGGTTTAGGTAATAGTCACATGGATCTGTCACATCTGTCAAACACACTGGGTAAACGTGATATTTCAGTGTGCGGACAAAATGCTGTGAACTCAAACCACAATCTTTACTAATTCTAAGTAGTTCTTAGTGGCTGAAGTGAAAATAAAAAATGTGAGTTGCAGATCAAACAAATCAGCGAGTGAAAACCAAGCAAAACAAAGTTTAAAAAGTCAAAGCTTCCAAACAGGAAGCAAACCACAGTCTCCTGGCAGACAGATCAAGCATTCAGCCTGATGCTTTTGAACTACACTAGGTATGAGGAATCTGAAGGAATAATGCTTGAGTACGACTTTCCTTTAAGAGTTTGTGTCTGACATTAGGAACTGCTGAGATGCACTTAAAACATGGTCCTTTTAGCCATGTCTGCAGCTAGCACATGTACCTCTATTATGTATCATATAGCATGCAAAGAAAATAAGAGTGCACGTGCATTTACAAAGTTGTAACATTATTGACATCAGACAGGTCAGGATCTGACTGTAAATCATGTTTTGTTGTTGTTACTCGAAGACTCCATATTTACACATCAGAATAATAAAGCAGCCCTTCTGATAGCAAACCATGACCATGATCCGATTCACTCAGAGAAATGCTTACAAATAAGCAAAAGCATTGTTGTTGTTGGTGCATGATTCTTGTCGTGTTGGTCTATTTCCTACACAGTTTGTCCTGTGTTTAGTTATTCCACTGAAGTGGCTCCGAATTCATACATTTAAACATTATTATTGGATTACCAACTCTACACTCCAATCAGAGCTCTCAAGCATTGCAGCTCCATGCTAATTTGAACAGCTGGGTAAATTTAGCCCTTAGTATGTTTTCTTTTTTTTGTGTTTTTTTTTGGCTCTATAATGTAGCAGTTTACATTTTTGAGATGAAAATCCCTTTGGTGTACTTTCAGAAAAGGTGTAAAATCTGCCAAATCAAACACATGAATAAGCGAGTGGCTGAAAGGTGCTTTAGTTAATGTGACTGTAAACAAATCAGCGTTACTTGTGAATATGTTTTGCAATTTTTTTAAGCACTGGTCTGACAATAGCTGAGATAAACCAACTAGAAGTTCACAAAACGCTGAACAGAGTAGAGTCTGCTCCCATTTTCCCGGCAATCCATCATCCGACCTTCTGGTTGCCGTTATTAATATGCAGTCCTGAGAGAAACAGCTTTAAGAACAACACCCCTGGATGACATGTTATTCTTACATGGAACAAGAGTTTAGTCTGTGTTAATGAATATATATTTGGACAGACAATGAGGCCAATCCCTGATCTGAGATTCCATACTAGGCTACATAAAGCCATCGGAGAATTAATGAAAGAGAAGAAAAACTAACTGCATCCTCTAAGGTTTCCAAGCCTATTGATTTCACCCGTAGTGATCTATAACTCACTTGTGCATTAACGGCTGTATATGAAATATTGTAGTCCACAAGTCCTCTCTTTCATAAATGAGTCTCACCTGTGTAGAGTTTCACAGGGAAACTTCTTCTCTGTTTTTAGAGAGAAAATTATACATTTTATAGCTTTGGAGTTTAGAGAAAAAACATTTGAAGCTTGTTTACATGTGAGGTCACACACAAAAAGCTCATGTTCCATTCAGAATCCCTGCAGTTCATCAGCAATGTGTTCCTGAGTGAGATCTTGGCTCTAAGGATCTAGCTTTGAGATAAAGAATTATTTGTTTTCATAAAAAAAAAAGTCATGGAGCATGTAAGAATGATTACAGAGGACCATAAATTGTAGAATAATTACAGAATAAAATAATCCTTCAGTGCACAGCAGGGATGCAATCTTGATTAAATAAATATTTTTGGTACATAAAATTAATATGTTTACAAATTACACTTTGATGTGATTTGTGAGACACATGAAAGTGATAAAAAAAGTGTCTTCACTGAAAGCTTGTCCTGCCTATGTTTACGTTAAGCCTACCTCAGAGCAGTAAGTTAACCCCCACCCTTCTCTCTAACACTAACAGTGTCTGCTGTTGAATGTAATATATATACATGCATCTTAAAGTCTGTAACGTTTGACTTTTAAGGAAGAGAATTCACTCACTCAGTACATTCTTGTTGGCCCTTACATTCCACATTGGTTCAGAAAGTCATATTTCATACATGTCATTGCAGGTTTAGATCATCTGTGGGATGTTTAGCTATAAACTAGATTATCTGGAATTTTGGTTGGGTGTCTAATCCATGGGTAACAAGTGAAACCAAAAAGCCTCGGTTCTTCCATCCCTCTCCTCCATAACTGTCTAAATCTCATTCCGCCTTTCTCTTTTCACCTCTCCTCTTTGCCCTTCCTCTCTTTTCCCCATGTGCTCATCTTCTGCAATCTTTTTCTTCTCAGCTTTCCTCTCCTGTCGCCTGCTCCTTTTCCTCCAGCTCCCTCCCTCTCATCTTTGCCAACTCTCCACACAATGTGCCCATTGTTTCCATCAATCCCACCCCAGAAAGCAGAGAAGCTGGGCTTCTACGAGCTAGCATACACACAGTCACCCACATAGGCTTTCATTCTTTAACTTTCTCTTTATCATTACCCCCCCCCACACACACACACACACACCCACACACACCCACACAAACAGTTGCTGCGCACCGACAGAACTCAGGACAAGGGTAGGATTGAGAGGCTGTGTTGAGTCATGAGGGACTCCAGGCATGACGGGCTGATTCACAGCCCATCAGTGGATGATACCCTTCGAACCACTTAAAGACTCCCATCTCAGCGCACAAAGCCCCAAACTGTCATTAGAATAGAATAAAATCGAATAGAGCTGTGTCTCAGGCAATTCAGGAAGCTGTGTTTCATCACACCACCAACAGAAGCACGTTTACTCCTGGATGCATTCTGACAAAGTCATGTTTCATTTAACTGGGAGAAGGAGTTAACTTCTAAATTACATAGAGAGAGATGGAACGGGTTCACAGTGGCTTCTGGTTTTTCCAAAGCCACTGACAGCAAATTGCTATTTCTAAATAATGGCCAGAATCATAAATAACATATAAAGGCTGTTTTAATTTGCCTATAAATTCTCACAGGGATCGTTGCTTTGGAAAGAGGAGTGACAATCAAACTCAAACTCACCAGTTATTATCTATGTAGCAGCATGCAGTGCAGCCTTTCATTTGGGAACTGCCATGTAACTAGTTTTAAGATCTTTCTGATGTGTCCCACATGTTTAGGTAAAGCTGCTTTTTTATGCCAGATGGAAGGAACAAGATTATTATAATTTATTCCACTGTTATATTTACGCGAAGCAAAGGTATGTTTTAAACAAAGTTGCACATGTGTTTATAGTTGAAAGCGAAATAAATCATGCATATAAATCAGAAATACACTTGAAGTGATAGGAAGAAGCCTGAAAGCTGTGTAAAAATGTTTAGAACAAGGGGTTTGATTATAATAACTAAAGTATTTAACAATGATTCGATCAAAAAAATCCAAATAAAAAGCTTCTATCAGTTTGCTTTTGGGGTTTTTTTCCCCTGGATTTTATTATTGGGCGTGTTCTCTAATGAAATTGCACTATTAGAGACAGATTCCACACATTACATCACCAGAGCTCAGATGCAATATGGGATTGCGTCAGTGTGGTCCGTAGAGATTTCAGGGTTTGACTCGAAAGTGTTCTTCAAATTCATCACTTTAATGATCCGGCCTGTCAAAATCATTAATGCTGCGACGTGAATAAAAACAAATGTGTGCATGTGGTCGTAATTTACGAGCGTTAGTGTGTCTATAAATCTATATCTTTATCTACATTCACTGTACCATTTGAGTACGTGGAGTGATATCCTGCTGGAAGCAGTGTCAAAAGATGGGTACAGTGTGGTCCCGAAGGGATGAAAGGTTCAGAAACAACAATCAAATATGCTCAATTGGTACTAAGTGGCCAAAGATGTGCCAAGAAAATATCCTCCACATCATTATACCACCAGTAGGAGCCTGGTGTGTTGAGAAATGCACTTCTGCCTACTTTAGTTTCAATGAGGGGTTATTTTAAATGCCGGTGCTTTCCTATCAGCTCACTTGTCAACAACACACTCGATATTTTCTCAGTTTTGAGCTCTTCTCTGTAAACAGTAGAAATATTTATGGGTTGAAAATCCCAGCTCACGTGACACCAGCCACCACATTCAAAGTCACTTAAATAGCCTTTCTTCCCTTTCTGATGCTGAGTTTGAACTTTTGCAGATGATCTCGACCATGCATAAGTGCCTAAACCCACTGAGTTGCTTAACAGGTGTACCTAATAATGTGTCCATTGAGTGCACGTGAAGCTGGCTATGGCAAATTGCAGTTCAGTCATAAATCTCCTATGAATGCAGTTTTATTACATGATATATTAGATTTGCATTGATGAGAAGTACTTCTTTCTGCATCTGAATGGGTCAGCCTCATGGCTCACTTACTAGTGTGAACTAAATGCAGTTGCACTAACAAATATAAAGATAAAAAATAAAGATCAAGGTTCCTGTTGCCTGGGTCCACTCACGTCCCAGTGACATAAATTTTGTCATCAGATGGTTTGTGCGATAGTCAATGCAGACGTCTGTATGCCTGCCTGTTTTTGTGATTGTGCAGAGTCATCAAAAGAGAAGCTAGATTACAATGAACCAACTACATGCCACCCAGGTGGCAGGCTTCAAACACATGTCAAAGGTCTCCCTCTGTCTGTATCCGTATCTGCGACAGTACAATTACATGCGCCATAAAGGTGAGCATAAATGGATGTGACTGTGTGATGACGTTACCAGGGGTGAGCAAAGCAACCAAGACAGCAGGTATCCTGATGGCTTGAGGCAAACAGGCTTTGACTACACACCGACACACAGAGGGCTAATGGGCAACGAGACCCTGCTGGGGTATTAAACAGACTTTAACTACATTAGGGTAACAAGACAAGGGAAGAAAAACTAAACACAAAGCACAAGAAAAAATAAACTACCGAAACAAAACAGGAAAACCAAAACTCGAGAACGACTAACACAGCAATTTAATATGAACTATAAATTTAAACGCAAAGAAAACTAGATTGCAAAACAAAAACTAAGAAAATCTAAAGATAAAACTGGGACTATGGCCACAAGGAAACCAACCTGGAAAACTCTGCCATAAGAAAAAGAATGCAAAACTTAAAACTCTTGCACAAACCCCCAGGATTCATGACACATCATATTTCTCTTATTAGCTTCTCTTCATTAATTCCCCATTCAGCTCAGAAATGAATTTAAAATTCTCCTTACATAAAGTCTTGAATAATCAGGCCTGATCATATCTTAAAGACCACATAGCAGCACATTACTCTAAAAGAGCACTGCTTGTGGTTCCTGAAGCAGAATGGAGGCAGAGCCTTCAATTATTAGGCCCCTCTCCTGTATCAGTTTGGATTTGCGAGACAGACAGCTTCTATACTTTTATGATTAGGCTTAAAACTTCCCCTTTTGGTAAAGCTTTTAGTTTATAGGCTCGATCAAGTCACTCGTTCTCTTTCTCCCAAATGTTATTGTGAGCTGGTGCTATATAACTAAACTTCTTTTTAATTAGTTTGTGCTATCATCATTTGGGTGAATGGAATGTTGAAGTAAGAGTAAACGATATCTGAATGACAGATTATACTCCTTTCACAAACACAGTAATGTTATATAACATGTGAAAAAAGGTTTGTGTCATTGTTTCACTTCAAATTGAAAGTGTTGAAGTACAGAACCAAACACTCAGTACCAGCAGATAGAGTCACGGTTTCTGCTGGACTGAAAATAATTTCCTCATTATTGCATTTCTTACTTCCTCTTTCTTTTGCATGGCTGACTTTGGACAATTTTGACATGATATTAACCCTCCTCTGCCTCAAACCCACACATGATCAGTTGCAGGGAAGGAAGTAAATGAGAGGACATTAGGGAAATAAGTGGTGAGTGCAGGGTCTATGTCTTAAACCATGTTAGCATGAGAGTCACTGGATGTTTTTGTCTCTGGTTGATGTGGTCCAGCGTCTGGCAGCACGACTCTACAATACTGCATCATTGTGGCTTGAGCTCCTGACAATGTAAACATCACATGGATGGACACTTGACTTTTGGTCACACTGACCAATATCATTTTACCTTCTTAATATCTGCTTCTTAGTAAATAAGAACTTGTAAGTCATGTGGAAACAGAATATTTTGGAGTGCCAAAGCATTGCATGCATTCAAAACACACTAAAGACACTGCAGTAAATTATGGCTTGTTTATATTTCTCATGCAAATTCTCCCCATTGTGCAAGTGATTGTGTATTCTTGCCTAATTCATGTAAGCTTTCTGGGTGCATTTTCTTTATTTCTGTCAGCATTAGCTAAACTGTAGTGTAAAACACCACCAAGATGACAGCATAATAATATGTTGGCAGCTGTGAGCAGCTTGTGTATAGATTTATCAAACTGTACACATCCGAGGATGTGTCTGCATGCTTTAAATATTTATGAACATTTCCCACGTCATGAGGTGAACTGAAGTTGACTTGGAATATGATGTCAAAAATATTTACTTCCCTAAAAAACAGTTATTCTTACAGTTAGATGGACAGGATGGATGGCCTCCTGTCAAAACCACTGTTTTTTATTTTATTTTATTTATCTAAATAAAAATCAGTAGAGGAGCCAGATGATGGCAATGGCAACAAAGCTCCCTGTGCACAAACATAACTAATGGCAGAACTGAAAGAGCCAGTCTTGTATTAAAGAAAGGCTTTAAATAAGTACTTATGAGTAAAGACTATCAATCAAAAATCCCAGGATGCAAATAGATAATAATAGATAAGTTTTCCAGGTGCTATAAGAACAATGATAAACAAAAATCAGACACTACTGTAAATGCCAAATGCTACCACAATTGATTGTCTCACTGTGAAGAGAAAACTAAACTTTTTTTTATTGCAACACTTAGGTCTCAGTACCTCTTTACAGAAAAGATGACATCATTATATCATGAGCTTCAGCCAACATTAAAATCATATAGAACTGTCCATGAATAGGAAAACCTCTTAATACTTGTATGAGATAACTAAAGTTATTTTATCCCACAAAAAGGCACAGCTGTACTGTACTGTAGCTGATACTAAATATTAGCTTCCATGTTCTTTGTTGTTAGGATTGCTCCAACTTTTGGGATAAAGAAAAAAGTCCTTATGTTACCCAGTATCAGCAAGATGCATGACACTGGAAACCAAAGACGTGCTAAGACCCAGGAGTGTGCAGCGACTAAGGAGCAGTTTGAATCATTTCCCTGTTCAAATGGGCCTTAAAGAAATGTACTTTCTACATCAATTGCTCACAAAATGTAACTCTGCTACCTGCATGAATGTGGAAGCAATCTCAACCTAAAGCGTAAGAATGGGTGGAATGCAGTTCCTTAGTCTAGGGGGAGGAGAAATCAGGCTTTCAGTAATCACAACACAGATGTTTCAAGGACCTTGTCTTTTGACGCATGTCAAAGCCCATGCGGGGAAAACACAAAACAGTCATCGTCAGGGGCGACAGTAAGTCTTTGCAAATGGGAGTTTTGTTTAGTTTGACAAAAAGGGTCAGAAGTCAAAAGAATCAGCTTCTCTGGAATGACTTTCAGAGGAGTGTATGTCTGCAACCCCATCACATCTATCAACGAGGACCCGAGGTGCCTCTCAGCCTCTTTACTTTACTGTCCTCATAGTTTGCACTTGATTGGTAAATGAAAAGCCAGTTGTGGTGCTTTTAGAAAAAAAAATCATCATTTGGTACAATACATACATACTTACACACATAAAGGATTATTCAAGAAAGGAGTTTAACTGCTGTCACTTTAAATCATTTTCTGTTGTTTTTTATACAAGGGCATCATAATTCTTTAACTCGTTTCTGTATCAGTCTCTTCTTGTAACGCCATATTATCGCTTTTCCTGAGTTATGCCTCAATTTTAAAGCCCTCTACAGTAGCTGTAGTAGTATTAAAATGACATGGGTTTGGTTTGTGTGTCACAGTGTTGCACCTAAGTTGCGGATAAAGTACAGTTATGTTTGTTACTATAAGATGCTTCTAAATGATAGTAGTTTTACACCAATTTTTACACCAATGACTTTGCTGGATCTTGTTTCTTACTTTTATGATCAGATTAAAACGGGAGTCAAAATTGATGATTTTCAAAACATAAACAACCACCAGCCAAAAACCCAGAAACTGTTTAAGAGAAATCTTACATTCTGGTTGGTTAACGATGTAAAAAAAAAATGTTGAGAATGTGGAATCCATGATTAAAGCTGCTTTAAAGTCACTTTGAATTTATCTTCAGGAGTGCCAGTGGTCCCCTCACTCCCCCTGCAGCATCAAAGACCCCCTGAGACCTGAGACAGTGGGTGGTAGGTAAGCACTGGTCTCACTCTCTCTTGTGAATACAGAAATAAACACACCCACTCAGACACAGAGACACCATTTGATGCCTATAGTAGTGTTAGTTAGGGAACATCAAAAGGCAGTGACAGCATGTATGAAGCACTTTTTGAACAGAAGACCTTTACAATCAGCTCAAATTGACTTTGATGACACAGAAACTTTCTGGTCTTATCACATATCTTGTGTGCATATCGAAACTTTGATGAAAAAGGAAGGGCAATATTAAGTCAATAAACGAACTGTTCTGCTCAGGTTTCAATGTTTATGTGGATGTTCATTATTATTTTTTATATTAATTTGATCTGAAGGTGGTAGTAAAAGAATGGTCACATAATGAACTGCCAGTGACAGACACCAAATCTAGCCAGCAGCACAATTACATCTTGGAGGTCTGCAGAGACTTCTGATAGACATATGTGCCTCATTAAAAATCTTTCAGGAAGCATAAAAGTACTCAGTTATGCTTGCTGTCTCTTGCAGAGAGGTGAAATTTATGTTCAAAAGGAAATTTGTTGTGGGGCGTTGTCATAAAGAGAACTCAAGGAAGTACAGAAATCAATATCCACCTTTTAGCCTCTGCCATCAAGATGACTTAAATTCAGCTTAGTTGCAGATGAAGTCAAAGTTTGAGCTGACCTCCTCTGAATTACAACCCAAGGGTCTCAAGGGACATTCAAAACTTTCCATTAAGTGTTTCACAGTGGCCTGGCCACTAATAGAAAAAGGAGCTTTAAAGATGTTGCTCTGCACCATTAAGAGTCACCAACTATCCCACAAGAGTTGTTTCACGTACAATTATCTCTAATTTATTATGCATGAATTATAACTGATAATGGGACCAGAACCTGGCAGTTTCAGAGTACAGACTCTGATCTAGCAATTTCTGATCTCACAGGTGAGGCTTCTCTACCCTCACTTCATGCATGTAAAATGACCTATGTGGTTTAATCATGCTGGTTGAAGGCAGAGTCAAGGCGTTTTCTTTCGCACAGACGCCACAGACCACAATAAATGCATGATCATCATCAACATGCAGGTGCTTTGGTATCTGTAGCCCTCAGGCTGGGAACACAAGTGTAAACTCTTGAATAAATTATGCTGGTCACAATTAGTTTACAACTGTTGAGATTAAATATAGAAATCTCAAATAAGATCACAAGAACGCATTCTCTACAAGCAGCGTTGAAAATCTAGACAGATGTCAGCCCCTTTTTTTTTTAACTCCTACACCCAACGCCCACTTATTTATTTGTTTTATTTTCCGCCCATCTGCAAGTGTTGTTCCAATCCCCGAGTTTGATAACGAGCCCAGGTCTGGCGCAACAAGTCCTTCATTCCAGCAGAGTCCCCATTCTCACCCCGCATAGGTGCACAACGCGCGGCTCCCGTTGACATAACGGTGCGCTGAGGAGCTCCAGGCATCTGCTAACACCATCAAAGCCTTTATCTGAACTCCAACGCTCCAACGCCACGTCTACGTGGCAGGTATACTTTTGATTATGAAAAGATGCCCACGTTACGCACACATGCACAAGAGTATTCCACATACACGCATACGTTTGTTTTTTTTTCCCCCATGTATCAAATGTGAATTTGTGAGAAATCTCTCAATAAGGAGAATAAGATATGAAATACTTACAGTGTCCTGCATGCAGTGAGAGCAGTGGGTTGGTATTTTAGCTTACTCCCTTGACTGGTTCCTGAATGTCCAACTCAAGTTTGATCCGAGGCGCCTCGAATTCCTCCAACAGACAACTCATACAGACTGTGTCTGCGCAACTCTCGAGTCAAAGTCGCAGAGGTGTAATATAAGATTTAAAATCCACGCAGCCAGGTAATCGTTTCATTTTATGTCCGTGCAAGAAGAGCAAAAGCGCCGTCAGTTTTCTCACAACAATGTCCAGATTCAAAAATAAAAAATATATAAATATATTTGCAAGTTGTTTTAAGTTCCCCCCCCCAGATGCAGAAGCCGCTTCGCTCCCTGCTCCGTCTCCGTGCCTCTCTGCGCTGGCGCGGCTCTCTCTTCTCTCCCGCTCTCTCTCTCCCCGTCTCTGACCGACAGACTGGCACACGGACTGCACAGCACGGGACCTTTGTCTTGCACGTGACGTCACTCACACGCACAAGCACACGCGCTGAAAGAAATACCATGCACGCTGTTACTTTATCAAGACGGATATGATAAAGCAAAACCTGCAACAAGGTGATGTCCGGACATTAAAGCACTGCACAGGAGCCAACATTAATACAGATGAGTGTGTCACAGAGCGCTGTCTGCTCCATTCCCACAGCTTACACTCAGGACTTCTTAAAGGATCCCTCACCAATACATACAGTAGTAGCCTGCACCAAAAGACACACTGATATAACCAGAGCGCCCTTTAGTTGCACCAGTATGTCAGAGGTAGCAATAAAAGTCTACCTCCTGTACCGTGAACATTGACCTTCTGGCTGAGAACATGACCTTTTTTTTACTAGTGATTTTCATCTTTAGCTTGAGATATCAAATATAATTTGGTATTTTTCTCAGTAAAACCCAGTTTTAAAAAATCTAACATAAAATCCTATAACTCTCTTTGACCAGAACGTGGTCATGTTACAAGTTATTTCTCACGTGTGAGCCAGAAGACTAAACAAGTGGAGTGAGTGACTGATGACTAACTGGTAACTTACGTCTTGTAAAGATTTAAAAAAAAAAAAAAGAAAAAAGGGAGAAATGGTGTTGCACTGATTCCCCCTTTTAGTACACAAGTCATCTTTTTAAACAGAATCTGCTTATTCATATGCACAATCTGTAGGTCAAGTTCTATTGATCAGTCATAGTTGGTGGGATCCATATATGTCTATTGGAAAAGAGTGACTGCACATGCCAAAAGGTAATCTTGTAATTATTGGCTACTGTCAAGAAGATTTTTTTTATTTATTTTTGACTGGCAGACTGAACAGGAGGTTTATATCTGTCAGCTAAACCGTAGAGATTACTTTCTCATAGGGGCTAACTCAGCATCCAGCCAGTGGGTTACAAGATGTGGCAGCTGATCCACTGTCATCTCTGCCTTTTTAACAGGCGGGGTTTGAATACTGTTTCTCATGATTGAGTAACACTTCCGACACTCCCACCGGAGTCTAGTGCACGCGCTTTCACACCATTTCAAGAACACACAATGCTCAACCCAGAACCCGCCCATGCTGCTCTTACTGAGTGTGATCCTGCAGTTTTGGAGTTTTGGGAAGACTCAAAACCACAGGAAGAGAAGGTGTCTAATCTGATATGACAAAAGTCACATGATATGACATGATATGCTTTATGTTTCTGGTAAAAAAGTGTGTGTCTTAACTCAGACTGTGCGAGGTTTTGGTCCATATTTATATCACAACACTGACAGGTGAAATTTTACCAGCAACAACTGCTGTTGTTTTCTCACCTCAGCTTTCGTGTGAAAAAGGCTGGTGCATTGTAACATGCAATGTCCTCCAATCAAAGACATTTCTTTTAGTATTCCCTGTCAAGCATTGTTCTTTATCCCCGAGCTCCTAATTGGAAACACGTTTTTTTCGGTAACTTATTAAGAGAGAGACAGGAAGGCAGAGAGGGGTGGAGTGATGCCGAGAGAGAGAAAAAAAAGCATGAGAGCGAGGGACTCAAAGACATATTGTATTCCTTGCCAATTAACCCTCCACGTAGAAACATTTCCTTCTGTCTGCCTGTTACGGGTGTCCAAGCGAAGTTAAACCTTTGCATCTGAAGTTCCACGATTATGAGAAAACGTTTGGCAGGGACAGTTATGTCTGCCAGCTTCACACCATCTGCGAACACTTAGCGAGGTGTTTGCAGTAAACCAGCCATCGAGGCTGTGGAATGAAATGGAGCATTAAAGTAATGCACATCGAACTATAAGTCATTTTCTCATTTGTTTCATTTAGTTAACTATGTCAATTACATTTAATATTATTTAGCACAAATTTCCAGGCAAAGCAAAATAATGCAGCCTTTATGTTCTCACAAATTATCCTAGTAGCAACACTCAGGCGTTATAAAGAGCAAAGCCGGAATCAGAGTGTGGGTCCTAATTAAGCAGAGGTGGAAAAATTGTTTAACAATCATAAATAAAATAAGTGATAATGAGAAATAGCCATGAAACTTTTATTTTATTGCTGTTTGAATCGCTTGAGTGTTGCTGTGGAATATTTCAATATCAAGAATACATCTTGCAGTATGTGAGACAATGGCTGTTGAGAAAAAATATATATATTATTGCCCTCCAACCAGAGTTGGCAATAAACCTAACCAGCAAAATACCTAACCAGCCAATCACATGACAGTAACTCTGTGCATTTAGGCATGCAGACATTGTCAAAACAATCTGCTGCTGCTCAAACAGAGCATCAGAATGGGAAAGAAAGCTGATTTAAGTGACTTCGAATGTGGCACAACTGTTGGTGCCCAAAAGGCCCGTCTGAGTTGTTCAGAAACTGGAATTTTCCTGCACAATCATCTCTAGGGTTTCGAGAGAATGGCCTGAAAAACAGAAAATATCGCAGTGAGCGGTGGTTCTTTCGGATGAACGTGCCTTGTTGATGCCAGAGGTCAGAGGAGAACAGCCAGAGTGTCCCAAGCTGAAAGGAAGGCAATGGTAATTCAAATAACAACTCATTGCAACCAAGGCTACAAGCAGCAGAAGACCACACTGGGCGCCACTCCTGACAACTAAAAACAGGAAACTGTGCACATGCTCACCAAAGTTGGGCAAGAGAACATTGGGAAAATTGATGAGTCTCAGTTTCTGCTGCGATATTTGGATGGTAGGGTGAGAATTTGGAATAAACAACATGGAAGTGTGGTGATATTATCTCACCACACTTTGACCAACTTAGCCAACTGTGTGCTGCTGACTATATCCATCCCTTTATGAGCATAGAGTACCCATTTTTCATGGCTGCTCCCAGCAAGATAATGTGCCATATCACAAGGCTCAAACTGGATTCCTTAACATTACGGTGAGTTCACTGTACTCAAGTGGCTTCCACAGTCACCATCTCAAACCAATAGTGGGATGTGGTGGAAGAGGAGATTTTCCTCTTAGATGTGCAGCTGACAAATCTGTGCAAGTTGAGCAAGGATATCACAACAATATGGGCCAACATATGAAAAAGAAGTAAAATTGTGTATTTTAAGCCGAGCTTCTGGCACACTCGAGTAGAAAAGGAATGAGAAAAACCACCAAGAACCTAGCGATGGGGGAAATCCGTTTGCTTTGAGTGATTTGTCAAAATTCTTGCACAACCACTATGCTACATTTGTGCTCTTGTTGTGACAGAAGACCCTCTATTTCACACAAATCTAACAGACCAAATTTAAACTATGGTGTCCCACAATGGAAAGCAAACATCTGCCAGTTGGCCAAAGAAGAATCCCACCTACTGTACACAGGGAAGGCGCAGGCAGTCAGTGCTGCAGTCAGATGAATGCCTATTTGTAGCCTATATATAATTCTTATGTGTCACTCAGGTTTATTCAATGGCTATAATCAACATGTATTTTTAAGCAATTAAAAAATGTTACTTGGGGACTGTTCTGCTGATAAGGAGCCATGTCGAATAGCTCATGTCTCGTCACCCAGCCCTTATAATAGCTGTGTGAAGAAAGTTCTTCAGTTCAGCAAGATTTGCAAGATCTGTGCCCAGCACTATTTTGGCAAGGTCGGGACTGGGCTGTGCCCTGAGAGTATTTCACACTGCGGTGTAATTTTGGCTCATTTTTAAAAACATATATGTACAATAATCCACCATAGTAACACTCAAAGATTAAAACAAAGAACTTTATTTTACCTAACCCATACGCATCACAAAGCACAGCCAACAAGACTTGTTTACATCCGTCAGACCCACAGACTCATCTGGTAGCTTTTACTGAGGTGTTTTTAGTAAACAAAACCAACATAATTGTAGGAATTCAAGAAAAGAGCAGAAGTTACAAAGAAATGAACGTCTGAAGCCACCAGAAGCATGAACACCGTGAAATCATTTTAAACATTTCTCCGTTTTCTAATCAAAAATAAACATTCATTTTAAAAGTTTAACACTTATATCCTTTTGAAAACTGTTGGAAAAACCCCAAACCAAACCAAAAATAAGAAAAAAAACCCCAAACAAAATAGTTTAACAGCTGATGAGTTTTTTAGAATATTTCAAAAGAATGGTGTTACAGTATAATGGTGGGATTCAGGGAAAAATCAAAACTTCATCATCACTGACGATGAGCAAAGACACTTCAATATGTGCAGTTGGACGTTAGCAGGTCGTACTGAAAATGTAACCGTAGAATGTGTTTCATCATGTAGCGAGTCAGCTAAGGCTTAACCACAAGAGAAAGAATGCAGAGGAGGCGCAAACAGTGCCAGATGGCGTTACCTCTCATGTCCATGTGCATTTCAATCATTTTCAATCATGCTTCATAAAACAGCCAGTCACAGCAAGCTGGTATTTCCAATTTAGTGCTCTCTATGAAATACATTGTTTTTTATGTTGTTAGACCATAAATTTATTAAAAATTAAGACGTACAATTTTGGGGGACCACAAACACCTCTGGGTAATATTAAGTAAAATTTAAAAAATTCAAGGCTATCCAAGCTTTGATATCACTGAATCACCCCAACAAAATTCTACCATCATTCTGTTTAGGGGGGTCGGGTAAATTTGGGAATCATCAGCATGAAAGTGGAACTCCACATGGGAGTGACACTGAGGGTGATATCAACAGAAACTGACCCTAAAACCTCTGACAAGTGGAACTAAAGCTGCACGTTTAGTCCCCACTCAGTGCTCCAGGCGAGAAATAAAGATAACACAGTCAGCCGTGCCAAAGGCAGCTGTATGACCCAAAAGCATTGGAATAGTTAGTCAGATCAAACAGTTTTGGTTTTGGTCCTCCATGTAATTTATATGCTTTTGGCTCTAAGACCTCAATTTATTTTAGTAATGCAACAACCATATCTATATAAAAAGTAGTGTGGGTGTGTGGGTCAGCTGGGCATTCTAATCCAGACCAAATCTGTTGCAAGAATGAAGCACAGATACTCTGGATGCCCGAGGGGTGAATCTTAAAGATTTTTGTAATCAGATCCAGTTAGATAGGTTTTCAGTCACCATATAAACATCTACTGTACTGAATGGACAACGTGCACAAATATTCATCTTTTGGGATGAAAAATAAGTTATTTTACCCAGAATTTAGCATCTACACTTGTACTTTGTAGTGCTGATATACAAATGTTAGGATGCTGCATATTAAATATGATAAACATCACACCTTTTGTGTGATAAATGCATACATTAAAAAACAGACAAAACAATCAATCAGATTTCTAGGCCACTGGAGGAGCAGTGTTGTATTTGCCCTATTCAAACTCTCTTAGCGGTATATTGACTCACATGCCTTTATAGGTCACACAGCAGGTCACTCTCCACGTGACATTTAGCTGTTGTTTCAGCTGTTGACATTTTGAATTTGTGTATTTAAGACGAAGGTACTCTCATTACACACCAACTGCACTGATCATCACACAAACTCTTGCTCCTGATGCAAATGAGAGCAACAGTTTGACAGCAAAGGGGGATTCAGTCAGAAAGAATCAAGAGGTTTTCACATGTGCCAGCCAAAGGAAAGACGAGGCGGCGCAGGCTTTCAAAGGGGAGTCGGGTTTCAGCCGTGGGGCCAGACTCAGAGGGCAGAGAGGTTAGGTTGGGTGAAACAGGGGAAAAAGTAGAAAGAGTCGGGGTACGTAAACAGCCCGGGGGCATGAATGACATCACAATATAAATATTTGTAGAAGATTTAAAAAGATGATTTATGACCAAGTCCTGATATACAATAGATGCAAAAACCAAAAAAAAGTGCATGTATGGAAAGTGGCACACAGTAAGCGCACAAGAGTGTACTGCTAGTGTCATCAACATTTCTGATGTGGTGCATGACTTCAGATTGAAATGAAGGTTATTGAGCAAGGCAGTTTCTGCAACACTTTATTGTTCTTCATTATTCTGGCACCGAGAAACAAAAGTGCTGATTTACAGTTGTTGACAGAGGGAACGTTCTGTCTTTGGGGTGGAGGCCTCGACATTTGAGTGATGAAAAGTCTTTAAAAGAATTTGTAAAATAACTAAAAAACATTTTCATTTGTCAAATTTGGAATTACATGCAAATATATTCCATGAACGGGCACTGTTTTCTTCACTGTCCTTTTCCTTTAGATTTTTTTTTAGTGACTCTGTTTTATTGTTGTGGTAATTACATATGATGTACATGACGACAGTCAGGTGAAATAGAGTTTGTGTGTCTACGTCTCATCTCTCTGATATTGTCAGAGTAGAAAAAAAAAGCTATTAGATGGAGATAACAGATTAGCCAGAGTGGCTTCCTTTCTTCAGGTGGTGAGACGTGGTAATGGCTTCTTTCCACTGATGACTGTGTCAGTGATGAAGTGTTCCTTTTGTAATGGACTTGTTTACAGTCTGTCTTGCTATTACTGGGCTCTAAAGCACATTGTGCCGCCAGACACACTGTGAAAGAACATTTTAACATTTAAACTCAATTTTCAGTGAAATTTGAGTTTGGACAGAAAAACGTGGGAATTAGTAATCTTCGAATAAGGTCAGCGATTTATGTTTTCATTCCCAGATCAGAAAGGATTAACGCTGCATGTGTCACACACTCATTTTCCACAACCCACATTATCTGGTGCTGCCGTCACTGCAATATGCCTGTGATGGCCTTATGTATTATCAACAGATAGCTCTCAGATCCCAATTTCCAGCTTCATTCATAACCCCTCGTGTTTATGTCACACACACACACACAAATGTGTGCACACTTGCCTGTTATGTGACAGCTGTTTGTTATTGAGTCAGTGAAGTCAGTGAGGTCGGTGTGGGGTTTGTAGTGGTTCAAACTCTGACTGTGGCACCAGGGTCAGTGCATGTGTGTGCGTGTGTGTGTGTGTGTCTGTTAGATAACATGTCCTCAGGAATGCAAATGATTTGAAACTGCATCTCTTTTCTTTGTCCCAGTCCACCATCAGCAACTTTCCACCCTTGACCATTTGACGTATTGGGAAACTTTAAAGCTCTCCTGCCAGCAGATGAGGGCTGTCTTTTATATCTGTGGAGACATTGGTTTAGCAATGGTTGGCTGCGGCGAGGGAATAAAACAAACAAACATGCTACAGTGCAAACAAGCAATCTTGATGTAAAGTGCCTTTTTTATCAGGAGAAATCATTAGTTATGTTTAGACTGAAGTGCAACGGCAAACAGGATAAGGAGAACAGGAAAGTTCCATGTAATTGTTGCAGCAACTCTCTTTAAAAAGCCATCCATGACGTGATGCTAATCACGCCACAACAGTTGCTACATTTGTACCATTGTATGCTTTCTAATTCAAAGCAGGTCTGTAGCCACGCTAGGATGCTAGCACCACCCTGATCAGAGCGGCGCAGCATGGAAAAGCCATTACAGCTGACAGAAGGACCTTTTATTTGGAGAACTAAGCACAGGTTCACATCAGGAACCAATTACGTTCAACTGCTCTACCCAGAAAGTAGCCGAAGAACCCCCACCTCTACCTTCTTCTGTGTCCATCCCCCGATTCTTCTACCCTCCCTTTTTTCTTCTCTCTTTTCAGTCGCCCCTTCCCTCCCCAGTCTGTCAGTACTGTACTTCTTTATGGATCTATCCCTCCCATTCCTTCCTTTATTCTTCCCTCTTTCTTTTTTCCCTGGCACCTTACTTTTTCACCTAACCCTCCTTTTCCTTCCTGTCTCTCTTTCTATCTGCCTGTAGTATTTTCTACTCCACCCTTTCCTGCAGCAGCTCATGCTTTTTCTGTCCTAGTTTTCATACTTTTTTCTAAAAAAAAAATTCTCACTACTTTGTTTCTCTCATAACCTTCCCTTGCCCTGCTGCTTGCTTCTTTCTGCAGCTCGCTTAGACCATGTTTCTCTTTCTAATACCACTATGTTATCACCTCTTTGTAGCGTGCTGCTCCTGCACCCTCTGCCCACCACCGAGTTCCCACAGCCCCCCTTTTCTGATTCATCTCCATTAGAGCAACAAAACTGGGTGATTAAAGATCAGCAGACCAGAATTTTATAACAAAAACTAAATATACATCAATGACTGCTTTTTCAAATCAATAATATCATAGAGCTATCTGATTGGAGAGATCACTTTATCTGCTTGTTATCGAGATCAGGTGAAAACCACAAAGCTGACTTTCATGAAGCTTGTGCCACGTTAAGCTGCAGCAGCTTTAACCAATTGTTTCAGATACCTGGAGACATCACTGCGGTGGAATTCTGGCCGACTCTGCTTTAGTGCTGCCACATTGAAAAGGTTTGCAAGTGTAAACTACTATTTTCAGGTCCAGCTGCAGTATTTCATTGAGGATCTTTCTGCATAACCTAGCTGACCTTGAGCCATGAAAGTTCTGCCACGAGTGAGACCTTTTAGGCAATGTCGTGCTTCTAAAAATTGACATTTTAAATGATATTCTGATATAAAATACCAGCTGCAATAGTTTAGAAACTGTTTGGATCTATTGACTTAAGCAGCAGAACACTTTCACGCAGATCCAGATGGTGATACTTAAAAGATTAGCTTGAAAATATACAATTACCATTTAAAACCTGTCTTTTTGCATTTTGTTTTTGTTCTTGCAGAGGTGCCAATTAATGTTGATTTTGAATTTTCTTTCTTCCTCTTTCAAAACATTATTTTGACATTTGGAACAAAAAGCCCAACCATCCTGCTCTGAGTATAAAATAGTGTTTGCTGACGTAGTGGGAATTCTAGAAACTGCAAAGACAGAGTTTTAGTTGAAAACACTGAGGAGATTCATAACGGTGTAATCTGAGGATTACTGGCACGGACATACATGGGATTTTGGTCCAGTTTCCACCTGTCTGTGAAACTAAATTAGCCGACGATTTGATTAAATCTAAGTTTTCATCTTAAAATCACAGCCTTTATATTGGAACATATCGACTCTCTGGCCACAGGCATGCATGTGGTCAGTGTTTCAATAACATGGAATACACTGAGAAGTGCCATGTCTGTGGTGTACTACCGTGTAAACACACCACTCAGAGGCATGGCTGTGGTAACCCTCACACACTGAACTCTTTCTCCCTCTCTGTTTAACTTTCTCTCCCCTTTTTGTCTTTTCCACTCAGAGACTTTACTCATCCCTCCTCCTTTATTTCATGCTGTCATCCTCTGTTTCCTCCATCCCTCTGTCTACTTCCTCCATGGGATCGATGAGAGAAGAGCTTTGAAAGTGGAGTTTACAGACACTGGATCAAACTTTTGTGTCATTCTTATGCAAGCTTCAAGTTTATGTTATTGCAATTATCTGCTTCTTTGAAAGGCAAATAATCCATAATGTTCATCAGGCAGCTGCATCTGATGCCTGCTAGCATACAGCTGGTTTGTATAGCCAGCTGGAAATAACGGATCTACAGTGAGTGCAGGCCACCAACCAAAGCTCACATTACACACAGTACTCTGATACATTGTTAGTGTTAATGTGCAGATAGCAGCTTCAATGTATTCATTATATTTATTAAAATATTAATATAGTCGCTCTCTTCCTCCCCTACTCTGTACAGTGACATCCTCATATGAGAAACAGGTAACAGACATACACCCTCTCCCCCCACAGGCGAACTCACACACTCAGACATTCTTGGAGAAAGAGCTATTTGTTTTAATGGCCGACGGGAGGATGTGGATCTACCACCCATTGTGGCGCTGTGCTGACTCTTGCGGTTCTCGGGCACCGTGTGAAGAAAATCCACCCATAAAACTCCACATTAAAGACAATCAACCCTAAAAATGCCATGTTGACACCTCAGCAACAGCTTGAAATCAGCAATGCTCTGCACAAGTTTGTCCAAAGAAAATCCCAGGTCAGTACTTTATGTAATGGAGAAAAAAAATATTAAGCAAAATCTGAACAATCAAGATCCTGTGATGTGGGATATATTTTAATATAAATTATTCAAAACACACTAATTTCTTGTCCAAATTAAACAGCTGAAGTTCGCCAAACCCACAGCTCAGAAATGAACGTGTAAAGCATTGCTTATCCCAGGCAGAGCCCTGGAGTTGTGTTTGTACTGGGCTGATTGGCATCAGCTGTTTGCAGTATGCTTTATGACTGCCTCGTTTACAGTTTTGTAATTAACTTCCAGTTTCCTGACGCCACAACCTGACAGGTATCGCTGCTGCTTTTATTAAAAAACAAAATAACGTCAAGCTCTGACTTCTGTTTCTCCACCTGCGATAACGTACATTTGGGAAAAGTTTGATTTTTCTTCAGATTTACTTAGAGCTTTGGCTGGCAACTCCCTGTTTATTCTAGGGCAAATTCAAAGAGAGACCAGCCTTTTTTTTTCTGCTGTTACTCAACTCTTTCAACTTGG
Source organism: Apistogramma diplotaenia (assembly GCA_015052665.1). NCBI lineage: Eukaryota > Metazoa > Chordata > Actinopteri > Cichliformes > Cichlidae > Apistogramma > Apistogramma diplotaenia. Next base: position 13,080 of record VOQJ01042487.1, on the reverse strand, counting down.
CCTCTACCAAAAGCTTCTCTTCATGTATTTCCAGTCTAATCTGACCATCTCTAGTATTGCCAATTTTAGCTCATATTTTTCCTTCTCTCTCTCTACATATATGTCTCACTACTGTACCTGTGGACACTTTTGTAAACTTATTGGGGCATTCCCTGCAGTTTTAATTCAACTTTCATGATCCCTTGCATCTCTTCCCCTGTTGTGGCCGTGTACACGTATGCATGCGTTTCCCCTGCAAGATGGTTAGTGTGATTTATAGGGAAGCTGCAGACTGTGGAGAGACTCTGGTTTCAGCTTTGAAGTTGCAGCAACCACAGGACCTCTGCCTAACACACACACACACACACAAAGGACCTGTGGATTAAACACACACTCTCAGTTCCTATGCCAGAATCCTAGAAGTCAGCATGGGAGAGACATGATGGCAAAAGAGAAGCACAGAAAGGAAAGGGAAGATGATGAGGAAAGATATAAAGTCCCTAAAAAAAATAGGGTGGGAGTGAAGGGTGTGGGGGGAGGAAATGGTCCCCTGGCCATGGAGGTAAAAGAACCCCTTGTATCTTTCAACAAAGTCACATTTCAGCTCTGTGTAGTTCAGTTTCTTTAGTTCACGCCAGCTTGTCACCAGTTCCCAGACACTCTTACCTGTAGTGGTTTCAGTGAGACCGAGTCCAAGATAGCAAAAACAGGACAGACATTAAAGAAGAAATTTGAGATGAGATGGAAAATGAGTTGAAATGTGGTGAAATTAATTATGTGGAGCATATGAAACTACACAACGTGCAGCTCTCCCAGATAACCAAGAAGCCAAATGTGACTTAGAGGGCCTCACGTCAAGCTTTAAATACTGCCCAGGATTGTATGTTAAATAGTGAAGAATAAGTTCTTAATGTGTCTCTTTCTGTAAAAGTGGAACAGCATCATATAATAAAAAATAAATAAATCACCCATCTATAAATGGCATGAGGCTGTCGCTTTAAAAGCTGTTGAAGTCAATGTATTTTTGTGGCATTTCAAGAATGTGTAAGACACACACACACACACACACACACACGCACTATAGTGCTTTTACATCAAAGTGGTGACATTTCGCACCCCACTTCAGTAAGAGGTCGACCCCAGCAGATCACCCACCATCAAAGCACAGATGAAAGCGTCATTCATTCCTGTGTGTGAGCCTGAAGGAGACTGATAGAGGGGGCATATGCTTCTGTGCTCTTGTGTCACAGGGTCAAATGAGCCTGTTTGCTCTTTCCGTCAGTGAGTTCACTAACACACTTAAAGGCAAGTTAATGACCTTACCTGCTGATTTACCCACATTCATACAAAGAGGCCTCAGGTATTACCCCATAGTGAGCCAGTAAGAACACCTGCAAGTGCTGTTGTGTGGAGAAGTTCTGAATGAGGGAGTTCAAAAACTATTTGTGCAAATGTTCTCTGAAATACAAATAACTGTTTTGAGTTAGCGATATCTAGACCACCTTAAATAATTTTAGTGGACCATCTTGTTTTCTTGTGATATGTGATGTGAAAGAGGGTGCACGTTCTTTTTCAGTTAACTTGGTACGTAAATGATTTCAGTAACCTTTATAATCAAGGAAGCACCCTCAGAGTGGGTGTTTTGCAGCCTGTGGATGTTCCCCACAGTTCAAGAGTTGGGGAATACCAACCATGACTGAGAAATGCCTACTTCTGCTCTGCAAAGACCTTTACTTGCTTTTGACTCTCCGTATGATGTTTAAGACAGAAGTTCCTAATATGCGGCCGCACCACGTCTCACTGAATTTCATATAAATTGCTCCTGACACTTAATGATAGTGATTTGTTAGATATTGGATTTGTAAAAAAAGAATGTCTGCTTAGCCAAGGGTGGTAATGATGATTACAGTGCTTCCATACCACATGGATACTTTTCACTCAGTATACTAAAATAGGTCTGCAGACCAACATTAATTACTCTAATAAGCAACTTTAGAATTGGGTTTGGACTTCAGTTGAAGTGGTTCTCTGTCCGTTGTTTATTTTGGTCACAGTGTAAGAACCATGCAAGTTAGTGTTTTAACGCCATGTGTTGGTATAACCTACTTTGACCAAGAGCACAACAACATTTAAAGCATGCCTGTTTCAGCTGCAGTTTCCTGAAAGTCAGATCTAGTTTCTACCAAAGACAAAGAAATGTAATTGCATTATTTTGGCCCGTTTACTCAGTAATGCTTCTATCAGTCATTTCAAACCTTTTTAGTAATGCAGGCCATGCTGAACAGCAACGCTGTGAGGACTTAGAAACTATAGAGAATGTATCTGAATGGGACGTAGAAAACAGAAGTGTATAGCTGAATGCAAAATGGGTGAAACCAGTGAGTCACTCAGTGGTATAAAATGATTTGTCAGTTAATGTCACTCGCAGAACTGTACTGAGGGACTTCAGCATCATGTTCTTCGTAACGTATGCATTTTTGTTTCAAGTCTTTAGCCTTTGTGGGAAAACATATTTAAAAAGAAGCATTTTAAAATTGATACTCTTTGGGTGCTTTTTAAATGACCGTAGGGGGACTTCCAAGGGACTGATTTGTGAAACCAGCTGAACACGTGCATTTTTTCCAGATCTGCTCAAATCTAACTGTCCCAAAAGTTGGTTTTATTGAAAGAGTAATATTTTTAAGTTAGCAACGCTCAGCGACATGACATGGATGTGTATTTTACACAAACCTTGCTGCTTATAATAATGTATTTATGCATCACAAATGTATTTACACAAGAAAATCCTTGTTTACTGCACTGCTTTAGTTTCTGCTTGTACAATTCTCTGTTCGGATTGTGAATGTTTATTTATCTGTATGTGTATATAGAGCTTATGTACCTTCAGAATATTTGTGTTTTTGGAATAAAAATACAATTGTCCTCATTTATCCATGTTACGAAGACGTGTGTGTAAAAGGAAGTGTTATTTTGTATAGTGTGAAGTTATGCTCATATGCACGTTTATACTTTAATCATTATATTCAAAGTTTTAGTGACTTTTCTTAAACAATTCAAATCCTCAAAAGGTTGCATCAGTTGTAAAACTTGGATTGAAAGTAAATCTAACAATATGACAAAGTTGAGCAGAGAAAATTGAACAGAGCTGTATGAAGCATGTATTCACTAAAATTCACCATGCGGGAAGAAAGCTGAGTCAAGTTCAGAGATCCTATGAAAACATGCATTCTGGCCAAGGCAAACATATTAGAACTGTTCAGGGAGGAAGTGACAGTAAAATAAATTGAATTCATTTTTTGCACTCCTCAAAAAACAGTTCATGTGAATTAAAAAGTGAAAATATCCATTCATCAGAAAGCGTATTACAGATGTGTGCGACAAAAACTAATTTTTTGCTGGATGGAAAAACAGCTTCATATAACACATGCCTGTGTTTCTGTTTTCAAACAACTGGAAACTCACACATGCAGCATTCTCAAGAAGCTTCTAGCATGGATGGATGTTAGGCCACTCTTATAGAAACAAATAGAATTCAAATTGGATAGTTGAGGTAGAGAAAAAAATGCCACCAAACATTTTATGGTTGTTGCCTGAAGAATATTTGAAAGTAATTAGCTTTGATCTATGTATTAGAACGACAGTATTTGTCTTTACGGCAGGAGTAAAGTACTGAATCTGTGCAAGTCTCTGGCACTCTATCTTTATCACTTTCATCAGTGGTTCAGTGTGAGGTCAGGGGGGAAACACTGTTCCTTTCTCTCATATCCTTCACTGGTTCTCTCTTCTCTGCGTTTCTCAAAAAAATGTTTCCAAACTTTAATAGTCTCTCCACAAATTATACTGAACAGGGAAAACAAGTGTTTTCAGTTTAATAGAAATAATATCAATACTACTATCTGTTAGTAAACTGATGCCAATAGGCACACCTACTGACTAAAGAAGCCGTACTGTACTCCATGAGCACAAATGAACCAGCTGCTGGAGGCCAGCAGATGCTAGCAGGCAGGGCATACATGAAACGCCATAAACAAGTGGCTGGAAGAGTACAGAAACATCTGTGCCTAGTATGACCTGGAAGTCCCGGGGTCAAAATGGGATACACCCCCACAGGTGGTAGAGAAGATCCTGTTGGACTTCCAGATACAGACACACAAACTGGTAATGGCTACCCAACCTGCATGCTTGATCAGTGTGCATGAGTAGATACACACAGACTCAAAAGTATACATACAGGTCAAAAATATACCGCTACTAATATTTGGTTAAATGTCCCTTGGGAAGTTGCATCTTGACCAGATACTTTTAGTAGCCATCAACAAGCTTCTAGCATATTCCTGGCTGGATATGTGACCACTTTTGACAAAATTGAAGTCAGGCTTTAGAAAAGCTCTCTCGGTCAGCACCCTCTCAGTCCGTGATGACGTAAAACTTGCCTCACTGTGGACAGTGACGCTGGTGTTCCAGCAGTTCCCACTTCATGGCAGGCTTGAGCCTCGGTGGAAGTTGGAAAGACCTTGGCAAAGCGGTGGCACATCCAAATAACTTGTAAGTTGCATACAATTGTGCGAGCAGATGATCTTGGAATCTGCAGTTGTTTAGAAATGCTTCCAAGAGACTTTCCCCAACATGTGCAACTCTATAACTCTCCTTCTGTAACTTGAGTTTCTCAGACTTCCCTACAAGACCTTGTAGAGCCTTCAGTATCACTTACTAAAAGATTAAATTAAGTACACTTGACCTGTATGTATACTTTTTATACTGTGTGGATTAGAGAAAATCCAAAAAAAAAAATCTAACTTGTGCACCCAATTCTTATTTTTTTTTTAAATCAGTAAAGATGTTGTTCAATCATTCCATCCTAGAAAAAGAACAGCTCAAAGAAATCAGGCTCATCATGACATTCATGCCCATGGTGAGCCTCTTAGCCCATAACACATGCAGTAATTGTGACCATATGCAGTTCCTGATAATGCTGGCACAACTATAACTGGGACCCTGCCCGTCTACAGCAAATGTATTTAGACCAAACATTCCCTTAAGTTTCTTAAACTTTCCATTGTACGGTCCAATCAGACCAGATGACCAATAACTAACGGTGTCACACCATATGGGTGTTGCCGTCTGTGAAATAGTTACAGAGGATACAGCTGTGGTTCCTTGCGCAAAGCCCCACCGGGACCGTCTTCTATCCACACTCTGAGAAGGATATGAAGGATTGCAACATCCTCGATGGCGGCAGACCTTCATCAATTTCCAGGTCAGGAGCTTAAGGACAAGAGGGTCGAGGACAGGAAGGAGTATAATTAACTGCACAAGTACAATTTCTCCCTCCTCCCTTCCTCTCTTCTCTTTCATTTTCCACTGCAACCTGCCCACCCTCAGTCACAGTTTGTCTTTCTCAGAGAGCGCACCCCCATCTGTTTGAATAACCAGTATGACACAGTACCTCTATATTATTATCCAATTAACTGGTACGATAGGCTAAGCATTATATGGTGGACTGATTGTAGGTCTGGCTGTGTGATGTCACAAATCAACTTTATGCACATAAGACTGTCTCAGGCTACAATATAGTTATTGTTTTCAGGGTAACACTTACTCCATACAGGTCTCTTTCTTTCTTCTGCTGCCAGAGCTTTCTTCCTGTTAAAAGGGTTTTTCCTTCCCACTGTTACCAAGTACTTGCTCATAGGGGGTCATTTTGATTGCTGATTTTTTTCCTGTATTATTGTAGAGTCTTTACCTTACAATATAAAGCACCTTAAGGCAACTGTTGCGATTTGGTGCTATTTAAGTAAAATTTAATCTTCCTAACCTTACTGTATGTACCATGTACTATTAGTCTTCCTCCAGGATTTTCTATCCTTACACATTACATACCCACTTTTATAAACAAATGGAAGCCAAAACTTTAATTTCCTCTATTAGCAGGCATGTGTGCAAAAAACAACAACTTCACATTTTCCATAGGTGAGACACATAACACTAGAAGATGTAATTAAGCTGATTTAGTTCCCTGCTCCCATTGTAGTATCATGGGGGGGCAGAGAGACACAGAAACTTGAAAAGTGAGTTGTGCATGAGATAGACTACAGAGTGGAAAACCAGGGTTTTGGAAACATGATTTCCTGTGGAAACAGTGATGTAATGTGTCTTTCACAGTCTCATATGCACGCACACACACAGGCATTTTCTGTGTAAATCGTTCTCTTCTTGCAGACACTCTGTTAATGTCATTAACATAGCTGTTTTTGTCAACTGAGCTGTATACTGCATGACTTTATGGTGGGATTTTGGACTTTACTACAGTGGTTATGGAAGAAGGTTTGTCAGCACAATTCATTTGAGACTGATAAATCACAGCAGCAAATTCTCACATAACTTATAAATCTGTTGTGCCTTTTTTTGCTGAAATACTCAGCATGAGGTTATTGTTCTCTTAATTGTTGACCTCAGTTGATTTTGTTTTCATTCATTCATTTTGGCTTACATAGCTAATTGCTACTGTGTCATAAGGTGTGTAGTGAGATTGAGAGGACCCACATGCAGGATGCATGAGGCCATGCATGTCAGCAGGCAGCTTATTCCAAAGAACAGGACCACAGTAACTGGAAGCACCGTCAGCACACCGAGGTCAAATCCTGGGAATAGTTAAAAGATCCTCACCTGAAGACCTGAAAGGTCTAATCAGGTCATAGACACCAAACTGTCAAACATGTATTGGAGGGCCAAACAACTCACAGGTTTATGAAATAAGATTTTAAAGGTTACTGGGAACTGACAGTCAATGAAGTGGCTTCAGTACTGGGGTACTAAGTTAAAATGTCTATGTGCAAGGAATCTGCCAGCTGCATTCTGAACAAGTTAAAATATGCTTGATATGATGTGTTTTTTAAATGGTATAAATCAGTTCTGGTGACCTTTTTAATGATTATCAAATCTTAGATGACTGTCCAAAATAATGCCAAGGTTCCTGATTTCCTCACTATGTTTCAGAGAAAGGGATGAGAGATGAAAAGATTGTCTGACATTTTGGCTCCGTTCAGTTCCAAGAAGTTTCTAGACAGCAGTTAATCTCATCAGTGCTCTCAGTTTGTAAACAGGGGACAGATGAGAGGAAAATGATGCAGATATGTATAATTTACATAAGAATGGGAGGATATGTGATTCTTTATGGTAGCACTAAGCATGAGCATGAACAGAATCATGGACCAAGAACAGACCATTGAGGAACCCCTGATTGAGGTTTTATTTCTGCAGATCTAAATCTACTAAGTGAAACATAAAAACTCTACTGATGAAAGCTAAATATGAACCTTTTAAACCAACTGAATCACATAGCCTTTGAATTAAAAAAGGAGAAAACCTCAATTACAAAAAGTTACATTTTTAAATATAAACACAAAGTCTACCAGCTGCTGAAATAACATGCCAAATTACAGGAGAACCAAACTGGAATACTCACAGGCAGCCATCATGGACACATAACAGATGCCATGACAAAACACAACTGATGACTGAGCTGATTCAGAAAGGCGAGGAACACAGGTGAGGACACTTAACCACAGGTGAAAACAATCAAGGAACATCACAGGAAGTAAAACTAAAACAAAGCATAAACTTCAGAGTAAGACAGGAAATACCTGAAAGACTAAACTTAACCTGGATACCTGTACTTGACCAGAAGAACAGGATGAGTAAAGATAAAGGGACTAGCTAACACTAATCTAAACCATCTATAAATTAATGACTAGAACCTAAATACAGGAGCTAAACTAAACTAAATATCTAAACTTCTAACAAGAGTCAGGAAAAACTGGGGATAAGGAGCCACAATGGAAATAAAGCTATAGCTTTCACAGTGGGCTGACACAAAAGCAGGAAGGAGGATCTACTGAGAGCAGGCACATGTGAAACGTTCTATGTGGTGGTTTACTAATGAATACAAAAACAGGAGCTCACAGACAACATAAAATGTTGGCAAGTTGACTAGTAGGCTTGCCAGTAGAATTAGGACAAGCAGGGGGGGAAAAAGCAGGCGAGAGTTTAGAAAAAGAAGGAAAAAAACACGTCTGGAATTCTCAGTCCTCAGCTGGAGTGGATCTGGAGAGCTCTCGTAAGGTCAGTGAGGGAAAAGATCAGCTGACTGGGTAAGTGAGGCAGGTGAGAGCACACCTGGAGGTCCATTCTGAGCACCTCACACCAACAACAGACCCCTCTCTGCAACACAGCATCGACGCCACTGACGATGCTGATGTCAGACTGCAGGCCCAGGGATCTAGTTACAATACCTGAAACATGCAGGTGCTGTTAAAGAAGTAACTGCACTGAAACCACAGTCTGCATGCTCTGACTATGTTCTAAGCCAAGAAGGTCGACTCAGTCAGATAGGTATTCTGCCTCCCAGACTGGGTTGGAAAATAGCTGCAGAGACACAATTTACTTTTTAGTATATAATGATAGTACTGGATAATTGTGCACATTAAACGAAAGGAGCTGGGGGCCCAGGCCCAAGTTGCTTTTCCAACAATGTAAAAACAACTAGATCAACTTCCAACTGACCTAATTGAATAAGGGTCCAGGGTGTACCCTGCCCCTCGCTGCGATGAATGGGGCAGGCTGCCGCAACCCTGAAATGGATAAATGCAAGAAAACGAATGGATGAACAATGATGTGACATAGTTTGTGACAGAAACAGTGATGATTCTATCAAATATTTCTCAAAATCTCACTTGTGAAAATTTTTCAAAACAACAGGCTAAATCCTCCACAGCTGTTAGGCACTACAAATCCACCATGTTGAGACTGATGAAATATTTTCAAGTGTTGGAGCCAAAGTGTTATCGTGGTTGAAAACAATTCTCCTAGTCTGAGGCTTTCTGCTGGTTTTTCTGCCTGTTTTCTTTGTCCCCTTTTGCCCCCAAAGCAAATTCAGTTCTGCTACTAGAAATATGTTCATATGCTCTATGAAATGATATTTTTCTTGGGAAAGATATTTGCTCTTGAGAACAACTAATGTCAAATCTTTTTATGACCTTATTATAGCTTTCAAACACATAGCTGATCCCTCGGCTACAAGGTTAAAGAAAATGTTTGGCTTCAGCTGTCTGTGGCCGCGCTTTATTGATATCTCGTTTCAACCTCCGATCTGATCGATTTCAAATTTAGCCTGATTTGTGTGTTTGACTGTCACATGAACTCGAGTGAAATAATTCCACATTTCATTGCCTGCATTGTGCAGCCAAGCAGCAAAAGAAAAAAAGACTCTTTCTTCATGTTTTCAAATGCCAGGTCATTTATTTAAGTTTGATGGGTTGATGTTCGGACCACATTTATGTAAGAAAAAGGATAAAAATGGGTATTTTCATTTTGATGTCTGTTGGTGGTGTGGATCATTTATTCCTCTCTTACTCGCGCTGCCTCTAGCTTTCATTCTGCCTCGCTGGCACAAATTCAGCTTCTAGTCCATGACCTCGCAGTCTGTTTCTTTTCCTGCTCCCTGTTTTGTTTTGTTTTTCGCCAGTTTCTTTCCAGATCACTGTACTTTCTGTCTCCACACACAATTCCCACACTTCATTCTCCTACTGTTTCTTCATTTCATATATATATATATAGATTTTATTTAATTTCTCTTAATTGCAAATTTGTTTATCTTGGTCCTCGTATTCCTCGCTACATTTCATCTTAACTTATGACATCGTCTTCATTTCACCTTCCTTGTGTTTTTCAAGGCACTTCTCAAATTTCTTCTCTCCTGTTTTTGTGTTTTCTCTCTTTCTGCTGCCCGCCTCTCCTCGTGCCTTGACCTCAGCAATCCATCTCGCCTTTTATTTTCTTGATGTCTTACTGTTACTGAAACACATGCTTACAGAAACACAGGGGGAAGTGAAGAATGTGAACTCCGAGGTGCTGCCATGATATGCTATAAGACACAGTGTTTGCCATCTGAGAACTGGCTTTCCACACTTCAGTTCCTGCACAAATACAGCTTTAAGCATTCATTTCTGCACTTATCTGTTACATATTTTACATGACAGAAGCTTCTAAAATGCCCCAATTGTAGTGTGTTGAAAATGCTGGGAGAGTAACACTAGTTCACTCTTACTTCCACCTCATCTGAAAGCAAGAGACACTAACAGCTTTGTGACTGTGGGGTTTTTATGTGTGCTTTTGTGGCTTGGATGCTGACCACATATGTAACTGTGACTGTGTGCGTTTGGGCTCTGTATGTATGTGTGTGCGCGTACGCATGCGTTCAGAGTGTACAGACTATGATTGTTCTCCCTGGGTGTTAGCTTTCGGAGCAGGAAGTGCACATTCGGGTCAGAAGGGGGGATCTAGGCACGCTTAGCCTGCCCACATCTGTTCAAATACCAGAGACCCTTGATATACAGGAAATGTGTGTGACTACGGGTGTGTGTGTGTACGCACATGCTGCAGAAGCCGTTCTTTGTGAGCCCAATTTATAGATTTTATTATTTTTTTTACCTTTCCTTGCATAACAGGTTTCCATAATAACTAATGCATATTTCAGCAAGACATCTGCACACTCCAACTGAAAGCATTTGGTGCATCATATTTCACGCCTCTCTCTTTCGATAAGTCCCACATCAACATACAAGTTCTTCAGAATACTGAGCCACAGATACCTATCTGGTCTCCAGCCCAACCATGACCACGGATGAATGGATGGACGATATTCTTCATTGGAAAAAAAAAACCACAAAGCAAACCCTTGGGTTGTTTTTTTAAGCTGTCTTATTCAAATCATTAACATTACCTTTTTTGTTGTTGTTTTACAGCTATTTATTGATATTTTTATGGGTATTAACCATTGTGCGAGAATCACTGTATAGCGATTATTACAAAATTTTCAGGGCTGTCAAGATACATATTTAAAAAGGCTTGTCAAAATCTGTCTAGCCATTGCTTTTTGTCCACCATCAACTCTGGATTTCCCAAAATGCACCTTGGTATCGTCTTGCCATGTTTATAGACAACGTCTCTTTGGTAAATGCAAAGGAATCCATGATGTATCACTTTACCTGAAAAAGCACAAAACGCTGCCACATAGGGAAAAAAAGATTATATGTAATATAATTATATTACAATACTTAACAGATTCACACTGAGAGTAAATCTTGGTTAATATATGATAATCATATCATCATTATCATATCATCATTATCATATCATCATTATAATATTCATTACAATACAATAAAGCCCAATGCTATAAATAAAAGCATTATTAAAATGTTTATAATTTTAGTGCAGTAACACAACACCTGTAACACATCGAAAGCAGACCATTTTTATTAGGTTTCATATTGTTTATCAAAGGCAAAACATACACCAGACGGTGCATTTGAGGCACACGCCAACATTTGAATGAACACGAGGCAAAAACAGCTTTTCTCACATTTAGGAAACTTACACAGCTCTTAGAGTTTTTTTTTATTTCTGTTTAAAGGAGCTGCAACATTACAATAAACACCCACTTTTTAATGTGATTTTTTTTTTATTGAGGTCCCTTATTGTCGTGAAGCTATGTGGCATGCTTCTGTTGTGGTCTTTGCATCACTTTTCACATATACACACATAAAAAGGGATTCAATGGTTTTGGTCATAGCAATAAAAGCTGTCTGCTTCAAACACACCCAGTCAATTAAGAGTCAGTTAAAGTGTCGGCAACAAGAGGGAAAATAATGAGAGGAAAACAAGGGGAAAATATGGAATGTGAGAATGAAAAGGAGGACAGGGATGATATAGGAGTGAGGTGGAAGTGGATGGGGAGGAAAGGAAGAAAAAGGAAAAGAAGAGAATTAATAAAGTCTGTAAAAGTTCTCATGTGCTGCCAAAAGTCTGTAAAGGAGCGTAAAAGGTTATAATGGATGTACCTCACCTGTTACAGAGGACAGGAGCGGAAAGGAGGAGAGCCGATCAGATGGAAGTGGTAGTAAATACTGAAGACCAGGCAAGAAAGGAGGATACAACAGGAGAAGAGATGAAAGAACATGTAAGAAGGTAGGAGAGGAGGAATGATTATGAAAACAAACCTCTTGATATTTAAAGATCTTTTGACTAAATATTATGTCAACACTGGCCTGAAAAACAAAGGGCAGGTCCACAAAAAGAAAAGCTGAGCAAGTCCCCAAAGTATTTTTGCTCCTCCACCCTGTCTTGCCACGTTTATGGGGACTCAGTCTAATCTTAGAAAAGAAAAGCCCTGACAGTCAGACTGGAGCCAGTGACTGAGCAAATACCCAAGGTAATAGGTGACATTAACCTACGAACAATACAAGGGGAAAGCACTAAAAGTCGCTTCATTGTTCTATGTTACTACTTTGGCTAATATTAGGATGATGGGAGCGAAAACTAGGGAGGGTTGGACAATAGGAAATTCAAAACTCTTTTGATAGAAGTGATAAGATAATTCTGCTCATCATCAGCAGAAAGTATTGACATGTTACAATCCAGACTGTAGGGACACTTTTAAAGGTGACCTGTTTCTTGAGACTGGAGTCTTAAAAATGTGTCCTTGACAACCTGTTGTCGTACTTTAAAAGAGGGGTCAAATATGGGTCCTCCCGTGCAGCTAACCCTGTGGTCAACACAACCATTTGTTTTGGAAAGAAACCACGTTGCACAAAGCGGCAATTGCCCAGTGGGAATCGTTGGTCTGCATATGCCATCTAGTGGATATTCTCTTATATTACATTGTTTAAAATATTTAATTTATTGATTGATTTATTACCAAAATGTGGTCAATGTGCATTGATGACTCCAGAATTTGCAGTTATTATTGAGATTGTCATGAAAATACAAAAAAATGCATAAATTAGCACCTGAATGGACATTTTTACATTGTTATAATAACATGTATGTGAAGCTCTAAGACTGAGATAATTCAAACAAATTCTGTGTATTAGTATTGAATACACGTATACATATCTACTTTATGTTGCCATAAACCACAATCAGTCCATGTTTGCAGGTTTGTCCTGTGTGCTGTTGTGTGTCTCTGTCCTGCTGTCTTGTGCCTGTGAACACACACTCTGCTGTGTTTCCTCCTCCGAGCTCCTCTTGATAGTCAGCTCT
>VOQJ01042484.1:0-17097 GCA_015052665.1 Apistogramma diplotaenia | reverse complement strand
GAGTTTTTCCTTTCCACTGTCGCCAAGTGCTTGCTCATAGGGGGTCGTTTTTGATTGTTGGGTTTATTATGTAATTATTGTAAGGTCTTTACCTTACAATAAAAAGCGCCTTGAGGCGACTATTTGCTGTGATTTGGCGCTGTATAAATAAAATTGAATTGAATTGAATTGAATTGAAACATTTGCATAAAGGCATCTGATTCCTCCAGGATCAAACACCTCCATCTGCAGAGCAGGAAGGGGTCACCGAATGGTCTGATGAGCTTAAGGATGATGTGTATCATATCCCACAGTCACCAGACGCGTTACACGGTGCTCTTCACTACCATCATCAAAATACCAAAAGACTTATTATCTTTGGGGAACAATAGCGTTCCACAGCTCTAACTAGAATCCAGAGAATCAATGCTCAGCCACACTGAAGCTCTTCTGGCAGCACATACTGTACGGGCTCAACACTTTATAAAGAACGCTACACTAAATGCTGGCTTTCCCTTTAACACATCACCTGTCAGGCAGAAATCAGCAAATCCACATCATTAAGGCTCAGCAGCGTTTATTGCAGTGATGCAGTGCTGGTTTATATATCGCCTATCTGCATATTTCTAATATCTGTGTTTCAGAAGACACTAATACATCCACACGGATTACCCTGCTTGCCTGTTAGGATTTCCTTTAAACAAGAAGTTCAAAAATAATTTAGCAGCGTGGTAGCAGGTGGCAGCCGCACTATATGAGAGCTTTGCTCTGCCGTGCTGCGCCGACGGCCGCAGTCTCACCAGCAGGCTCAAGAGAGACGAGCTCACACATGGTTAGGAAATGTTAGTGGGAGAGGTTGAGCCCAGTTAACTGATATAGAGCAGAAACTAGTGTGACAGGTGGTGTCAGGTACATATGAAAAGGCTTCATACTGACGAGACATTGGGGAGCCTTCTCAGAAGCTTTGATAAACTGGAGAGCTATCAGGGCGAAGAGAGTCCTCAACATAATGAAACCCTGTAGAGTGAAGCTTCAGCAGGGGCCCGGAGGTTTCCGGCAAAACATTTCCCTCCAAATCTGACAACACTGATCTAGCAGCTGTTCGCTGCAGCTGTTTTGTCACTCTGTACAAATCTCTGCTTAAACATATTTCTCACATCTTAAAAGTCTAGACTTTTGAAGGAGCAGAGTAGTGCGGTTACCCGACAGTTTTAAAAAAAATTAATAGAAAAGAAATACATGAAGAAACCTGCTTAGATGTGTCATAAGATGTCACAGTGACAAAGATCATGTCATTAGGCAACGCCCACCACGCTGGGCTTCATGACTGAAACATTTCTGTGCAATCGTGTCAGTTTCATCACAGAGGGGTCAGACTGGGTTCCAGCTACTTCACAAATTCATTCTGCAGAACCACATCGACTTCAAACGTGGAATCAAAAAAAAAAAAAACAATCTTCAGCAACAAGCAGCACCTGGAGTCCTGCCTCAAATGTAACATCCTCCAAAATGATGAGAACAAACTAGCCTGAAAAAGCTTTCAAAGCATAGCTCGGAAAATTGAGGCTGTTCGAAAGGTGAAATGTGATCCCGGAAAAAATGTGATGAAATTTGATTTTGCTTGAGTTTTGATAACAATATTATGTCCTACTTTTGAATCAAAACACAGTGTCTCTCTATGCAGCATTTAGCAGTAGCTCCTGAGAAATGTTTTAGTGCCTAAAACATTAATAGAGACCTGTATATAAATGTAAACAGATTGTAAACAGTACCAATGAGCCTCCTGTCAGGGGGAAGCTGGACAGCCGTCTGGTCTGCGAAGCGACACAGGATCATGTGTTCCTGAAACAAAGACAAGCAATTTTACACTTACTGCTCCCTTATTGTTAAGCGAATGTGGTGCATTTTATTTTTTTTTTCAGTTCAAGTATACCAGATATGAAAAATTCCACAAACTGTACTTGAGTTACGGTTATTTGTATTGATTCATCCTTATTTTTTTGGTATCCCTGCAGTGGATCTTGGCACGCACTAGCTCAAAGGCAGAACAACATTCTCACATGGCTAAAAATGTCCATGTATGCAGCTCTGAGGATGGAAATATCACTCAATCAACCACATCTGTCTAAGCTAAAATGCACAACAGCTTTTAGATGGCCATGATACCTGTGATAGCTGTTAAATTAAAAAAGAAAAGTAAGAATGCAAAGGTACTCTGAAAAAATGCAATCTGTTACCAACAGACATCTAACTTGAATAAACCTACGTAAAGGTCTGTTTAATTGCATCAAAAAGTTCTTATTTTCCCTTGGGAAAAAAACCAAGATTAAATTCAGCTTGACCTTTCCCAAAATCCCAGTTTGATATTTTTGTCCCTGGTTGCTCACACACCAACCTTACAGCAGCTCTGAACCTCACAAGCACTGTCACAGTTTGAGCTACGGTAATCCTGGAAAACTTAAAAATCAGACGGTTTATCTAAAAAAAAAAACAAACGTTGATAAATAACAAGTACTTTCAGCTGCTCCCTCATTACCCAAAGGGTCGCCACAGTGGACGGATCCGTGTCTTTGACTTGGCACAGATTTAATCAAGACGCCCTTCCTGACGCAGGCCTCTCATTTAATCAGGCTTGGGACCAGTGCTGGGAGTGGACAAGCTTGTGTCTCCTCCTGATCTCGAACCAGGGATCTTACGCGTGTGAGGCAAATGTGTTAAACGGTTCACCACGGAGCCACGAGAGTGACAGCCAGCTCTAACATTAGCATTCAAGGTCGCTACCAAGCTTCATTTAGCAGGTCTTGGTTAATTAAAACCCCAGCAGGAATTCCTCTGTGTGCCTTTTCACTCATTATTGAATTTGTTGTGGGAAAAAAACATCTTAGTCTATTTGTGAGTGACATTTTTCTGATTATTGTATCTTGTTATTTATTTTGTGGCATCCTGATATATGCTTCCCTGTAAACTCACCAGGCCAGATGGACCAGGTGATTTGTTGCAAACCAAAGGACAGGTTGTTTTACTGGTGTTTGTTTGCTTGTTGTCGCTCAGTAAAAAGAGAAAAAACGACTCTGCCGGTGAACGAATGGCATTTGGTTGGAAAAGTGGAGCACGGGCAAAGCAAGGACTCAAGGGCAGATCCAGAATGAAGCAATACGGATTAGAAAATAAAAATGATCACACATATAAACTATAGGATAAAATTGTGAATTTATTCAATTCTATATCTAAAAGTTCAAAGGTCAGGTTTGTAAGCTCCAACTTGGCTGGCTTGCCAGAAGCAGATACCGTAGCCGTGATGCAGTCATTCTAGTTTCTACCTTACGCTTGGTGGAACAAGTGAGTCTTGCGAGCGTTAAGTCAGCTCAAACCTGCCTCCACTTTACTTGCTTCTATTCTTCACTCCACAGGGTCGGCGCTGAATGCAAGGCCACGGAGCAGGTGCTTAAAGTTTGTGTGAGCACCAATATCTCACACCATTAGCCCTTTATTCCAGTGATACACTATTAGTCATTGCACTGTCATTCTGTTTAACTACTGTCGTTCAGAAAGGACAACTTTGGTTCTGCTATAAAACAAGAGAACAAGGCAACAGAGCGCTTTTTTTTCTTTGCTGTCTCGGGCATTGCCTGGGATGCTTGGAGTGTCGGGTGTGGGTGGGGGGGCAAAGAAACAAGAAGCAGTGGGGTTCCCTACCTTGGAGCCAAAAAAAAAAACTAAGAAAAGGGGAAAAAAAGCCAAACATGGTTGTTGAAAGCAAAAGCACAGGGGGAGGCAGAGGAGATTCAGAGCTAAGGTTTAAAGCGGATGATAATGCGTCTGCTGCTTTAAACAGAACATAGCTGTAGATTTCTCCTGCTGACTGGCTGCATGTTTGGTTTCTTCCTTATTGTGAATTTTCCTTTCCTTTTTCTCACTCAGCTTTTTGGGGGAACGCTGGAAAAAAATCAGAACTCAGTATCAGTGTAACTGCTACTTTGACTTTTAAGCAAAATACTGTGTTACATGCCACTCAGGCCATGCACAAATCTGATCCTTGTAGCGCACAAAGAAGTTAAAGGTGGCCCAGTGTTATGACATGTCAGCTCTTGAGGTTGCTATGGTTAGGACCGGCAGCTTCTTCTGCACAGATTTTTCCCAGGGGCACTGACAGCTCCCATATATCATCATGGGATAAGCCCTCCCGGAGTACAGTGGTGTGTTTGTACTGAGTGATAAGGAAAGTGACTGAGGAATCTTTGTTCGCGAGACACCGATAAGTGCAGAGATCTCATCAACTTTCTAGTTTCCAACAAAATAAAGATCTTCACCCAGTCATATACATTCATTTTAAAAGTTTTTTTTAATTTTTGGTGCATTAATCTGGCTGCACTGGTTTCACAAGAGCCTAACATTTCTGAGCTGCACACACAGGAAGTGTACATTAACGCATCATTTGTAAATGAGATATTACAAAATATTCACAGATAAAACCTTCCAGGTGCAGCTATTAAGCAGCTAAATGAAGCAACCCACACAGCTAAGTTTGGTCTGCTCCTCCAGTATGAACCATTCAAAGACATATTACAGGAAGTTACTATGAAAAATCTTATCTACCAGAAGCCACTGAGTCTTTTCAAGCTAAGAGCTTTTTCTTAAATTGAACACTTTGTTTGAAATTACTAGCTTTTAAATTAATGTTTTTGATTGTAATCTGAATTATGAATAAACAGGCAGTGCAACACAACCCACTTACGTCTCTGTTTGTGATTTTCTTTCTTGTTTGTCTGAGCGCTTATCTGAGTCTTGTTGGACGAGTGTTGAAATTTGTGGTACGAGAAAAACAATTTCACCTTTCAGCAGGTCACTGAACTGTGGCCCGGGCATGTAAACCTATCATTTTTAAAGTGACTAACTCTCATTCCATTATGTGTCTACTGATGCTTCAGGAATTTACTAGTGAGGAAAAACGACGACGAGTAATTCATTTAGATATTTTATTTTAACTCAGGACCAGTGGAGGTTTTATCAATTTGGAGCATTCAGATGCATTCAGAATATCACAATCTTTCCAGGAGTGAATATCCCAGCAGATTCACCCCAAGGTCAGACTGCTCAATGCTCAGAGAAATTATCTTTTTAAAAACCCCAAGAGCTACATCTGAGACTCTACAGGCTTCAGTTAACATGTTACATCTTAAAGTTCTTGACAGCACAGTTAGAAAAAGGCTGAAAAAACAGGACCCTTTGACAAGGGTGGCCAGGAGAAAACCTCTTATCTCTGCAGAAAAACGTGCCAGCGTGGCTTAGCTTTGCCACAGGATCTGGGCACCTCGCAGTCATTGAGTCAACCATGAACTCCTCTGTTTACCAAAGTATTAAAGAAGTCAAATGTGAGGCCATCTGTCCAACAGCTAAAGCTTGGCTGAAATTGGGTCATGCAACAGGACAACGACCCCAAGCACTGCAGCAGATCTGCAACGGAATGGGTGAAAAAGAATGATAATGACGTAATGGCCCAGCCAAAGTGCAGACTTCAACCTGATTGAAATGCTGTGGTGGGACCTTACGAAAGCTGTGAATTGACGAATGCCAGCAAACCTCAAAGAAGTGAAGTACCGCAGAGTGGGCCAAAACTGTTCCACAACAATGTGAGACTGTTAAAGTCGTACAGAAAACAATTACTTGAAGTTATTGCTGCTAAAGGCGGTTCTACACACCGCTGAATCACAGGTTGTATTTCATTTTTCACAGGACTGCAGAGTCCTGTGAAAACCTTCTGTTTCACATGACAGCACATATGCTGGCCTCAATCTAACTCTTTCCTTGTAAAAAGTTGCTTGATAACTTTCCTCAGTAATAAACACAATGAAGAGATGTAATCACATTTAAAAAAACATACCTTAGATGTCAGAGTCTCTTGGAATCTTTGGCTGAAAAAAAAAAACAACAAAACAAAACAAGTTTGCTGAGGGAAAGAACTTCTATACAAACAAAACGAACATGCAACAAAATCCAAGTCCTAAACAAAACACGAACAGTATCCATAATCTCCAAACAGACATTTTCTCCTCGGGAAAGAAAGCCTTTTGTTTTGACATGGGAGCAAAGTTTATTTGTGATGGCTAAACATGGTTTGGTTTGGTTCGTGATAATTAAAAATCAACATGAAACAGTTCAATGGTTCGGGGGCCCGTCCGGTCACATGGAGAAAAAAGTTTAACACAAACTTTCGCAGCCTTAATGAAATGGGCAGTTTAGCTTCACAGCTCATAAACCCGCGAACTGCTTGGAATGTCTTCACCTGCAAAATATCCACGAGTACCTGGAACACGACCTCCGGGCAAAACACTAAAAGTAGCAAGACGAAGATTGACAGAGTCAGGTGCGCTCGTCCTCCTCACATAATACCCTGCAGAAACAAAGCTTCTTGTTATCTATTACAGCTGCAAAGTCATTTTTAGTGCCGTTCTTTAATATTTTATGAGGAGTTGGGAGGGTTGAAATGTCATGGGAAACGAGCACAATTTCAAATATTGGACGCTGAAGGTTGCAGTGCAGGAGTCAGCAGTTTAACTGCTGCTCTACATCTGTGCAAATTCCTTAAAGTCCAGCAACAACATCAAAATCTCTTCATTTGGTTAGTAATTATTAATGAAATTACAAAATAATGGACTTAAGAGCTGGAAACCCCACCTCCTTGTTATCCATGTCATTACGGTTCTAAATATTGATTCTATTCAACACATTGATAATTATTAAACATTAGTTATACACACTTATTTCATTAAAGGTCACATGGGGTTGGAACAAACCAGTGCATCAGCGAGCACCTGACCTAAGTTCACTACAAATAACACTAATAGCAATCTTTCCAGAATCTTTGGCAATATTAAACAGCTTGTTTAAATCAGGAATCAAAAATAAATTATTCTAAACACTAATACTAAAATCCAAAACACCCAGAATGCTCATTGAGAGTTAATGAATTTCCTTCCCCATAAATCAAGATCTAAGATATTTTAAAAACCTGATTACATCCTGGCTTGCAGACTTGTTCTAACTTACCTTTTCCTGATGCATTTCTTTTCATATCACCGACACTGATATGATCTACAAGTATGTGCACTGCATCTCCTGCCTAGTCGCACATGTTCAGTTTTGTGTGTGAGATAAAAGCAAAGTAGGAACCCTGCTTGTTTACAGTATTCAGTGACATTATCACAAGGCACAGCGTGGACACAACACGTTACGCAAATGAAAACCTACACAAGAATATGCTGAACATCCCTCACAAGATGACTTTCATCCAGCAGTGTTTTAATGAAATGACGGACTTTAAGAGACATCAAGTGAATTACAGGCACAACACTGGATTGTGCAGCCTGTGACTAAACTTCTAACTCAATTCCTGCATGACCCCCACCCCCCATCCCAACCCGTGACCCTGCACTGGATAAACAGTAGAAAATGGATGGATGAATGTTGCTGATGCAGTTACAGGAGGGTAAAGGAGAGTTTTAAGTAGATCAGGAAAAACTCCATCCATCCATCCATCCATCCATCCATCCATCCATCCATCTCTGGTGCCGGGTCGCGGATGCAGCAGCCTAAGCAGAGAAGCCCAGACTTCCCTCTCCCCAGCCACATCTTCCACCTCATCTTGGGGGGGTTAACAAGAGTTACAAGGTTCAACTAAATTCTTATGCAGGCATGTCCAGGGAAAACACCACCTGGGCTACTTTTGTGCTCATAGATGACCGATGACTGATAAATGACTGATACCGTATAAGCGTGTGTAATGCTGCGTCATTACATTATAATGATGCTGCATATCGCAGCACCTCGTAGCAACAGATTTACACTTTGAATTAGACAGCATGTCAGCACTGAAAGCAGCTCCCTGGAAAAGGAGGATGGAAAATGCCCTTCATTTTGTTTGATCGTATACATTTTAATATCATCGAAAACAAAAATTTCCTTGAAATATCATACATGATTTTGAGGCTAAATCAGCTTCCCCTAATATGTGCTGTTGGAAAGAGCATTAAGGGCAACAAAGAATAGAGCTGGTAACTGTGCTCCAGTTAAACACCTGAAAACATGACACCTTGAAGCCTGTATTATAACTCCGGGACAGGGCACATGCCGTTCATCTCGCCATTTTAGGGCGGCTGCAAACAAATCTCATAATCTCTCATGTGCTGTTAAAACAAGATTCAAAGTGCATAGACACTGGACAGTGAATAAGGCAGAGATGCAAATGATGGGATCTGTAAACACCACACACTGTAATTTCACCAACCTTAAGACTTGAACACACTTGGCCTGACAACAAAACAAATTTAATCTCCAGCTTCGCTTGCTGGTGAGCAGACTTGTTGCTACAACAGCAGCTCCACAAAACAGCCTCGTTTTGTTTGCAATCAGGCTCCCGAAGTTGTTTCAGCAGCAAACTACTGCATCATATGTACCATTAGTAAGCATAGCAACAGAATCAACATCATTTAAACAGCACCGTGTTGCAGCTTGCGTGATCGCCAGCCATTTGGATTAAGTGGTTAATTTCCTCTTAACACCACACACAAGAAAGTCAACAATAACATTTCTTCCTAAATTTTCCAGCCAGCCGATCCTGTCTGGTATATCCCCGACAGTCTCTACATAAAGAACCCGATTCCCAGCTCACATAACAAGATGACGTGATTGGTGGACCATCTCAAGAAGGTGACATCGCCCCCCCGGTTGCCAGTGGTGATGCCGAGCCAAAGGAGGCAAACAAAATGCACATTCGAGAGAGGTAGATTATGTGTATGTGAGTGATGATGAGAATCGGTTCGAAAATAATGGAAGAGACTGAGTCATAAAGACATGGTGGAAAAAAGCAGCACTTCTCTAACAAAGAAACAACAAGGTTAGAAACATTTTACAAAGCAGCAGCCCACGGAGGTGACACTGGACTGAGATGTTGGAAGCAGGCACAAACCTCTTGGGGAAGGTGAACTTCACAGCGTTCTGGATGAAGCCGTAGCAGCAAGGACTAATAACAAAGGCGGCTCCGGCCTGGATGCAATGCTCCATTACCATATCTGTTGCAACGCCACATGCGTGAAGGGCAACCTGAATTGAAACAGACAAAGAAAGAAAATACAAATAAAACTTTTTCTTTTTTTTTTTAAAAAAAAGGTGTTGCTTTCACCAACAAAGTGATCTTGAAAGCGTTTTCCAGAAGCAAAATCAAAACTAAGGGCGTGCACTCTGTTCCATTGATTACTTCATAATGTCTGCTGCTATTAAATAAATCTATGCTCTCAAAGGTGCAGACGCCAGGAGCAGCAGCAAACAAAATATATCAGTGCTTTTAGAGTACAAGCACGGATGCATCAGGATTCCTATTGACGGGGTAAACTGTGTGTGGTGATGAACACCTAGCTATGCATTAGTAATGGTGTGGTTATATATTGGATTGCACAATGGTACTAAGAGACCCAATATCCATCATTCCTGGCCTGTCCATCTGCAATCATTATGACGCCTCAAGGGCGACGAGTTTAACATTCACAGTACAGTGGTAACAGTTTCCTCTCGGTGGCTAAAGAGATCCTCTGTTAATGGCCCAAATAAAATGCACTAGAAACAGCCTGATGTGGCAAGAGCTACTGAGACTCTTTGAAATTAACCCCATTCATCTCAAGCAGCAACCTCCGAAGTCTTCTTGTGTTTTCCAAGAAGTCGTCACCTGGCGTCTGTGAGTCTGAATAAACTGCGTGTTGCCTTGACAGCAGTGCCACAGAGCAGAAGGTCAGAGCTGACCGGGACAGAGTTGAGCCAACATTGAGCCCGGACTGTCTGCAGCACCACAGCAGACGATACAGAGACTCCGAGCCAGCCCTCCACCCATAAAGTCAGGGGCATTATTTTGGACAGAGGGTACATAACTTACAGGGGCTTAAAGTATTCCTTGAGCCTGAACTTGAGGATGTTTAATTTCAATCTCTGACTAAGCACTCATCCAAAAAAAACCAAAAAACCAAAAGTATTCCCAGTCATAAAGACGTGTATCGATTTAAACATGAACCCATTAAATGAGATTCAATTTATAAAAATAACCAGAAACTGAAAATTGGCAAATTAACATCAATTACTTCCATTACTTTGTATCCATCTGACACTTAAATCTTGCTTTTATTCTTGCCATCAGGGAAAAGCTTCATACTTTCCTTAACAGCATGTTGTAGACTGATGATTAGGAGGAGCAGCTGCTATCAGAAATTACACCATGTTACACCTCTTCACATCTAAAGCAAAAATAATTACCAAAGTGACGCCATCACTCATTCCCAGGTTCTTAATGTTGTACATTAGTCATGCTGCTGTAAATCCTAATTACATTTTGTAACCTTTAGCCTTCATTTACCACAAACACAAAGCCATTCAATTAATTTAAAAAAACACACAACTGAAATGAAACACATTCTCATACATTGTCATAACTAACGCTGTATTTACAAGTTGTGATAGAACAGTCATCTCTGCTTCATCGACTACTTTTTGTTTGCATTCACTGGTATTGACAAAGCGCTGCCCCCCAAACTTAAAGCATTAATGTTCTGGCTGCAGATAATTAGAAATGCAAAATGAAAGGTGAAAATGTATATGAAGCTCATTTAAATCTCAAAGCCCCACCAGCTCACACGCACATCCTGCTGAGCATCGCCTTAAGACAAAGAGTGTTGAAGAAGACATCCTAACGCGCTCTGCTAAAACTGTGTTCGCATCGAGCCATCGTTTCTGGAGAGGAAAAGCCTGTTTCTGGCTGCATTATTCTCCCAACAATCACATCACAGAAATAATGAGGCTTCATTATTCACTCTTATTCCAGTAATTGTATCCCTCTCCAGGTCTATCTGGGCCTGAGACAGAACAAGTTCCTGCAATATGGCTAATTAATAATTAACCAACAACATTTGCAAAAATTTTGCTGCAAGGCTGTGCAATAGTTTTAGGATCTTTTTCTTACTGTGCTGGAGTTTTAAATGTTCAGATCTTCCCGTTTCACTCATTTTGTTACACATGGATACAAATGCAGGCTTACCTGTGCTGACCAGGCCACATCAAGTATGTTTACATAGAACCAAAGTGCTGTTTTCCTCTCAGAGATGGAGGCAATGATGCCTTTTACTCAATCTTTTAAACTCGGCCGAGATTATAAAGAGAATAGAAAATAATCCTGAAACACCATTAGTATCAGAGCTGCAGCTGATAAAGACACCTGGCACTTAATCAATAGCAATTTTTTACATGAAGCTCAAACTAATACCAGCTAGCACATTTTCTACACACAAGCATAAAGGCAACTGAAAGAATCAATTGCAAACAATCAGAGTCTTTAGCAGAAGGAATAATGGACGTGGAGCCAATAAAATTCAAATCGACTTCGAGCTCGGCAACGTTTCGTGCCTTTCAAGTCTGCAGACTGAAGCTTATGTGAGAAGATGAAGGTTAAAAACTAAATACACTTCATACAGAGGTTGGTTCTGATAAGAGGCTAACACGGGGCCCGTGAACCCAGTGCCTGCTCTTCAGACACCTCGAGATGAGCAGACAGTGCCTAACATTAGGAACACCTCAGGTTAATTAGCCTGATTAAATGAGTGTGCCTAAAAATGGATCCATGTATTATACATAGTAGGATTAAAATTGATGTGATGGGTGGCTTCAACAGGTAGTTACAGCTGTGTCATACAGGAAGAAGCTCGGCCACAGTAAGAATCTCAAGAGGGGCAGAAAAGGGCAACATTTAATAACGGTTTTATATGTAAATATATTGTACGTGAATGCATCATGCGAAAGGAAACCGTGTGTGTGTGTGTGTGTGTGTGTGTGTGTGAGGAAACATTCAGGCTAGGCTCTAAAAGACTCTCAGACATCGAACAGATGAATAATCTGTGCTGTTTGTTTCTCGCCAAGTGGAACGAGTCTCAGTGGAGCGAGGATGCTGGAACAAAAGCTACTTCTAATTACAGCAGGTACATATATTTTTCTATTTGTCTCAGAGGAAAGTAAAGTGAGGCTACGAGAACAGCTGGCTTTTCTGACAACTTCGACTTACAGTACGGGGCGACGACACACAACGGTGAAACACAGCATTCGTCGACTTTAGACCGTTCAGAGTCTAAATCCGACAGGAAGAGGAAAAGTTTGAACTTTGGTGCTTTTGTTTTGTTTGTGTGAAAAATTCAAACATCCCCTGCACGTCCACATTTAAGGACCTATTAACTCTAAATTGATAATTATCACATCAAGAAGTCAAGAGCTCTGCAGATGAAGGTGGGTGTTAAATAGGGCTGACAAGGGTTTCAGCCTCGGTGGAGAGTTCTCCTCACTGATGATTTTTTTTATAGCTTTAACCCTGTTTAGCATAATGTTTGACGGCCAGCCAGTTAAATATTTAGCTTTACTGAAAACATTTACTGTGTTGAATATTTATGCGTATGCACAAGCTGGAGAAATGCAGTGTGCATTAGGAATTAAGGCAGGAGATAAAGCAGGTCAAGAGTCTTATAAACTTAAATAAAACTGAAATGGCTGAAAACACTTTCTAATGATTACACTTTCCTGTCCAAACAGCATTCCTTCAGTAAAGCTCCGATGAGAGGATAAAGCATCTTTGGATAAAAGATTTATACAGCAAATAAGAACAAAGAAAGAAACGCGGGCAATTAGCAGTCCTCGCTAAACGCAACGATCTAAATTGTCTTGGTGGAACTACCTCTTGGGTTCTAAATAATCTGATGGGGAACACTGGAAGCTCCACTTCAGAAAATGAAGAGTTATTTTGGTTGCTCTCACTAAGATCATTTAAAGTTGACATTTACAGTCTCGGGCGAATGATGAATGACATGTTTCTCAGTGTCGTGCACAGTTGCACTCTTCTGAAATGTGCAAAGGCTTCAACGCTAAAAATACAGCGTTCAGACACATTGTAGCGAACCTGTGATTGCTGCAAAGTGGGAAATCGCACTTTGCTTATGCGGTGTTAATCAAAAAGTGTTTGTGCTTCAATTTCAACCCACCGGCAGAAAATGACTGTGCTGTTTTCCAGAGCGAAGGTCAGGTTGTGCCTCGGAGCCAAAAAAGGTCGAGGTGCGTTTTGGTGCAAAAGTCTTGAATCAGCCCATGACTGACAGTCTTCTTCAGCCCAGGTTTGCTTTTACTGCATTCTGCAGTGTTTGGGCTCATCGTCACGCTGGAAAATGAAGCTTTTCAGATGGTAATCCAAAATCTGACTGCACCTTTCTGTGTTCATAATTCCATCAGTTTCATCCACTGGCTGAAATGCAGCCCCAAACCATGACAGCGCCTCTGCCGTGTTTTACCGATGGCTGTAGACACTCACTGTTGTACCTCTCTATGTACATGCTGATGACAATTTGAAGTAGAAATTTCAGATTTGGATTCATGACTCCATCTGACCTGTTCTTGTTTGCCATATCTCTGCCTTTTCTCCCAGGTTCCCCTCTTTGTCAGCCACCCTTGAACTGAGACCATTTCCAATGAGGCTTCAGAGAAAAAGAGATGGATCAGCTGAAGGGCCAGACACAGCTCTCAGGTCTTGTATCAGGTCACTGCTGGGTTTTTTTTCTTGTTTTTTTTAAGGACATGACTTTCACAGAGTGCTCAGATAGTGCTGCAGATAGCTGTTTTTAGGCCTGGCAAAAAGAAAAAAAAATCCTCCCAAAAATGATCAGATATGAGAGCTGGAGAAACTTTGAAAGACCTTCAGAAAGCCTCGAGAGTTATTGCTGAAGACCACTTTAACTGCCAGTCTGAATCCTTGGAAGGAAAACATAAGGGAAGCAGGACTGGCCAAAGACCTTTGCACAGCACTGAAAAATATACACGCTCTGTCATAAAGCCGAATGATTGCAATTGTTTTGACACTGCAGTTCTGTCAATTATTGCAATATTAAAATGTTTGGATAGAAAAACACATTTTCTTTGAAGGACAGCTCAGCAAGAGCATGAGCAGGACAATTATCTGTATGCTGGTTATCTGCATTTTCATAGAGAAGAAGTTTTGCTTCCAAAGCTTTAGAGTTTTTGTCCCAGATGTTATTACTAATGAAAATTTCCCTATTTTTTAACATTCTCCTAAAAGCCATTTAGTAAGTGAGAAAAACAATTAGATTTAAAGGGTACTGTGCAAACTGGATTATGATTCAAGTCTAGCAACATAAATTACACTGAAATAAAGGAAATTAAGCCACTACTACAACTGCTGTGACTACTATATTACAGTAATTACAATTTACAATACCATAAAATTATAGAACAGACAATTCAATGACTACTCTTAATAGGCTTAATTTCAGCCGGAGCTCTGGTGTAATTTTAGTGATTTTTAACCATGACAAACAGATTTAACATTAATTGTGCTTGTTGTATTTTTGGTTTCTCTTACTCACACATTAGGAACCTGAAATGGTTACAATCGTGTCCACAGAAGCTTTGAATCATCACACAATTAAAGGAAACAAAAGGGTGCGACAGCTGTTTTGTTTGCAGCAGCGCCCGTCGCCGTGCTCACCCCAATGTGAAAAGGTCCAGTGAAGTAATCCAAATTGGCCTGAATGAAGCCAATGTTTTTCAGACCGAGCCCAGCACTGCGATTCTGAGCCCTCACCAAGGACTCCTCTTTGTTCTCTATGAGGATGACCTTAAATAAAAACAGGGGGGGAAGGGGGGGAACACTCTAAGTACCTGCTTCTTTTTCAAAAAAATCGGTAATAAATAGAAATGCATTTAAAATGTCTGCCTGCATGTGCGCAACAATATTTAACACAGTTTAAAAAAAAACTTAAATAAATCACATCCTTTATGGGGATGCATTCACTGATTATGAGTATCATTATTACTGATTAATGTAAGTCGCTACAATTTTTAAGCAACCACATTCAAAACTGAACTCTGCGTAACAAACAGAAACACACGCGCACACACGGCAACTCCGTACATGTTACCTGGCAGTCTGGAAGCGTGTGAGCGACAACGATCCCCACATGGCCCTGAGGAAGAGCACACAAATGAAGAAAAAGTAAATGAAAATGCATGAAAAGAAAACAGCACGCATCAAAGAGGGCATCAGCAGAGCTATGATTAGTGTCGCCCTTTCCAACCCTAACCCACGCTGCGCCACTGCTCCGAGCCTGCGTTTTCATTAGTACAATTACCAGTCTGCTTGTGTGCACCGGCCAGCAACAAAAGGCATTTAAAAGGGAAGGAAAACGCGAGAGGGTGAGGACGCCGTTCCTTTCAGCCGCTCCCTAATGGAGCAGCTATCTAATGTAGCCGTGGTCAGGTGTAGTGATAAATATGCATGCAGAGCTGGACTGATGGATGAATACTCGTACCGTTCCACTGCAGAAATCCACGATGGTGTATCCTGGCCTGGCGAGCTCGGTAACCATGGCAACCAAGTTATTCAGCTGTTGCATCTTCCTGACTGCTCGGATATTTGACATTTTCCCTACAAAAGAAAGAAAGAAAAAAAAAGCACTCATTCCATTTGAGCATAAAATGGGTAAAAAAAATAACAGGTTTTAACAGCCAGTTCATCAGAAAATCCAATTAAGAGATAAAATAAAAAAGCCAGAGTTGGCAGCTATCAAACATAAACTGAATTTTGTTCGCATTACAAAAGCCTACTTTATAGTTTAGCTGATCTGAGTCAACATTAACTGATTACAATAAACACGATCCTTTAGAATAAAACACATTTTTCATTACCGTAATGTCTTCCTTCCTTCTGCTGTCAGGGAACAAACAGGCTTTCCCGTAACTACTCAAATTATGATTTACAACAAGCTATTTCAGGTAATGGTTATAGCACACAGATGAAAAAGGCCTCCACTCACTCATCAGCATGTTTCTGGCCAACAGGGACTGTGAACAATCTTTCAACATCATAAAAAGCGGACCTTCGAGCCAAAAATCAAATGTCCCCTGGTTGGTGGCAGAGTTTTCTGCTGCTGTGCGAGCAGTATGTACCTCATTAACTCAAAGCACACTGCAGTCTCCTGCATCTTCCGCTTTCCAGCACGTCACATCGGCAGTGAGCCGTTGACACGCTGTGAGGACGCCGTCTCTGGTCCATAAATCCAGAGTGATGAGTGTTTCATTTACCCCTGAGTTACACCCTCATAATCAGACGACCGGAATAGCGAAATAAAAATATCCCTACACATTCCAGCTCATGCTGCTTCATATACAACAACAGGGAGGGAGAAGCAACGTTAAGAATTCTGCCACCAATGGCAGGATTCAGCCTCTCGCACTGACTGTTACTGAGCTCATCACAGTTACAGGGAGAGCGCAATCCATTAGGTGAATACAGAGAAATATTGGCAGGATGCTGACAAGACTGCTCTTCATTTAGATGAATCATTTACATGGCTGCAGATATTTCTATATATGCAGCTCAATCCCAAAAAGAGAGAGGGTTTCTGAAGGTTGTGAACAGAACTAGATTTTACATTTAAATTAAACTGGAGAGTGTGATAAGGCTCAAGGTGCAGGAATAGAGAGGAGGGCCCACTGCATTACTAGGCATGGAGAGAACAAAAATTACAATGCACATTATCCAAGTGTGATGTGAACGATGCAGCTTTAAAACAAGACAAGCTGATCATTAACCGATAATGCTGATAAGGCAAACGTGACCCACTCTGACACTCCTTTTCATTAATCTGACAGCATGTCTGCTTCAAGTGTGAAGAAGCACTTCAAGCAGTCACTTTTTTCCACAAAACTGGAAATCCCACTGGATCAGATACAAGTGTGGGTTGCATACAGTCACACTGCCTGACAGGTACCAACCAGTTTGCAGTGCACGCCTCTTGTGCATATTTGTGAGTTGCTTAGCTCACTGGAGAACCCGCTTAACAGCAACAACACGACACACATGCAGCATTTTATCTTATCATCTGTTTCTAATTTGCAGTCAGATTTAGGCATTGACCTATGATGCCTCTCTCTCCCCCTCTGAGCCTGTGAGGGATGGGCAAGGTGGGGGTACAGCCATCTCAGCAGCACCATCCAGCACAGACACACACAGAAACCCTGCTCTTATTGACAATT
>VOQJ01042483.1:0-25381 GCA_015052665.1 Apistogramma diplotaenia | reverse complement strand
ACAAAAGAATATACAGAATATATGCACATATATATACACATACACAACAATAAATACACATACACGCTCCTATGTATAAATATGTATATACATATATATATATATATATATATATATATATATATATATGTATATATATATATATATATATATATATATATATATATATATATATATATATATATATATATATATATATATATATATGTGTGTGTGTATGGCTCAGTACATGAGCAGGGCCCAGAGAGGAACTGTCAGCGACACCAGGGGAGCAAATCATGGGAAGACAAAGAAAAAAACAGACTAATATCTGAAAACAAGGAAACAACAGAGAAGCAGCTGTGAGTGACGTTCAGTGATGAACCTGCAGCATCATTTCAGTGAAAGATTAAAGACGACTGCCTGAAGAAAATAAGCACATTTCCTGACTCATTTATGGTGTGAAGCTGCATATCAGGCAAAGGACCAGGGAAGATGACAGTCTTTACTTCAGCACTACACGCACAGTGGTGCACTCAGATTTAGGACGTTTTTAGCCCAGTATAGAACGGTTTGGTGATGATGAAGTCATTTCTCAGGATCATAATGCATCTTGCTGTGGAGCAAAAGAGTGTTAAAGCGTTTTTTCGGGAAAGCCAAATCACCTCAGTGGCCAGCAAACAGTCTGGATCTCAATCTGATTGAAAATGTATAGTGGAAATTGAAAAAAGCAATTTCCATAGCAAGGCTCCATCCTGCACAGCTGATCTGTCAAAGCTGGACCAGCCTGATACACAATATTGTTTTTCGTTGGAGCGATCCGTGATCACAAACTGCAGGCCGTTATAAAAGACGGAGGAGATGCAGAAGGTAGTAATTGTGATGTTTTTGTAGATTACTCTTTAATTTGTTTCTCAGAATCACATATTTCCATTTCTACTGGATCTGGATAAAATGTAACATTAATTAAAGTAGTTACATTTGATTTGTTTGAAGTATGTTTGACAAAGCCAGAATGTTCAGCTGTTGGGCAAAAATATCTTTGTGCCAAATCTTCAATATGTAATGAGTAAAGATAGTGAAGGTGGATGAGTTCAAATACCTGAGGTTAATCATCCAAAGCAACGGGTGGTGGAAAGAAGAGGGTGGAGATGAGTGTCAGCGGTGATTTGTGACAGAAGGACAGCAATAACAGTGAAAGGCATGGTTTATATGATGGTAATGATATGATGTATGGCTTGGAAATGGTGGCACTGACAGAAAGGAGGTGGCAGAGTTTTTCACCGGAGGGACCAGAATGGAGAAGATTAGAAAAGAGTGCATCAGAGGGACAGCTCAGGTCGAGCAGATTGAAGATAACGTTAGAGAGGCGAGGCTGACATGGTTTGGACATGTGCAGAGGAGGGAGGGGGGAGATGGAGGCAGATCATTGCTGTGGCGACCCCTGATGGGAACAGCCAGAGTTATTTTATATACACCAGTTATTCTCTAAGTGAGACTAAAGAAGGGGGAAGGGATTTTGCATATTCTTGAAAATGCTGTCTTAGTTAATGTTTCAAGAACTTATTATTTTAGCTTTTTTTGTTAGCTTGGTTTTGGTTTTCAACCTAATTATACTTTTTTAAGTGTAGTTTCTGTTACCTATGACGACCTTTGTTGGCCAAAACAGGCGATCACTGTTTTATTTTTAATTCTCATGAACTAAATTCTGTTTTGCAAGTCGATTTCTCTTGTTTTTCATGTTTAAAGATGCTTTTGATGACAGTGAATGTCGAAACGAGCTCCTGCAGTGCTTAACTTCGGACACGAGAGGGCGCTTGGGAGCTATATCAGCCTGCTTTATCAAAGCGGTGCGAAGCGTGTTGGTCCCATTTTTTAACTGCAGCTTGATGCCAAAGATACTCAAAGTTTTTGACAGGACAGTGCACTCAAGCTAGTTATTCTCAGCTTCTGAACTTAAAGGAGACAAACTTGTTCGTGCATATTGCAAAATCGTGTTCTTAACCCAGAAAACAGAAATGAAGACGCTTATTTCGAGCAGGGATGGAGAACAACACCCAAGGTGCAAGGTGTAAACGATATAAACAAAGAGGCGTTTTCACTTGAGCTAACCACGCCTCTGTCAGGCTGCGCTTCCGTGTTTACACACCCACAAGAACAGGACACAGCAGCGGCCGTCGGCGGCTGTTTACCGAGTGCGAAGTGGCGGAGAGCAAAGTGACAGCCACACGGGAGGCTCGCTGTATGGTGCAGCACAGGTGATTTCAGCGTCCACGGTCGCATTTTAAAGCGTAATGTTCACTCGAAGGGGGCATGGAGACGTCAAGAAATCTACACAGAAAGTTCTGGACCCAAAGAAGGATGTTTTTACCCGGTTCAAACACCTCCGGACTCTGTTAGGTGAGTGAAATATCATCGGCGAGCTGGATGCTGCATCGTCGAGGCTTAGCTAGTGGAGCTAGCTAGCTGGCAGCAGCCGTCGGCTAACGTCAAACAAGCCGTCGGGTCAGCTGGCTGCGGCGGCTGATGGGAGCCGGCTGACCCGGAACGTGCGTTTGTATTATGCAAGGGCCCTTTGTTGTTTGAAGTGTTTGCCACGCAGCGCTGTGTTCATTTGAAATATGAACCGAGCCATTCTATGATGAGGCATGGACGCTAGCTAATGGAAGCTAGCTCCCCTGCGGCTACCTAGCCAGCCAATCATGCTAACGGATGCTGCTGTGTCAGGGCATCTTTGAGAGTCGGATGCCCATCACAGCCGCCGCTGACCTTCAGTCCTGTGCCTCGTTATTGTCTTAAAAGCAGCTCGTTCATTCAGCACCGGCTCGCACGTTCAGCCCCGCGCAGGCTGGACTGAGGACCGGGCTTTCTTCCTGCAGGCTGCCTGGCTCAGCTGGCTCTACCCTTTGATGAATTTGATTTGAAAAAGGTGCAAACGTGTTACACTGGATGAGTCCTTTACTTTTGCTCACTGGACAAGGAAGTGCAGCGTTTATGATGGTCATAAAACTGCCGTCTTCCTGCCTGCGTTAATAAAAAGAGGCATGGCTTTGTGCTGTAGTCATCTGACTTATAAGAGCCTTTAAACGGCTCTTTTTGCAGGGTTTGCTCAGTGATGAGCTGAGTGTGAGGCTCTGCATGCCTTTAAACAGAGCAGATGACATGCAGCTTACACGGATTATGTGACAGGCCAATATTTAGTGATGCATCACTGCAAAGGTGTATTGTTGAACTGTAAAGTTAAAACTGTGTTGTATTTGAGGTAAAACATGTGAGCTGCATCCCAGCAGACTGATTCTGTTAGTCATCGTAAGTGTTGTAATACTGGGAACTGTACCGAGCACTTCTGTTATTCTCAGTGCTTTGCCAGTAAATCGAGGTCAGTGTGGAGAGGAACAAAGAGATGTTCGCTCTGACTGCAGTCAGTCTTTCACAAATATCACTCAGATTAGGTCACACGTGTGTCTTTACTGCCGTGGACCACATGATCTTTAGGCAGTTAATTTTCTGCCTGTGTGATGACGGATGGTTGTAACTGTCTGATCAGCAGAGTTACATCTTTCATCTTGATTTTAAACCATCTGAAAGCTTTGACATCTGTTGGAAACTCTGGTATTATGAATGAAATACTTATCTCTGATCTTATGAGGAAAATGCACACAGTAACTCATTTAGGTAAGTTTTAGTTACAGTAAACACTAAAGAGCT
This sequence comes from Apistogramma diplotaenia, assembly GCA_015052665.1. NCBI lineage: Eukaryota > Metazoa > Chordata > Actinopteri > Cichliformes > Cichlidae > Apistogramma > Apistogramma diplotaenia. Next base: position 21,694 of record VOQJ01042483.1, on the reverse strand, counting down.
CTAATGAGTGCTTTAGTAAAGCTTTGGCATGTCTGTGTTTGCAGTCAGAGGAGAGCCCGGCTCGCTCCGGGCACTTCTGCCATGTTTAGGGTTGAAACTGCGAGTTGATTGGCGTGCCTGCTTTGTAGCACAGTGGCTTGTTCCCCATTTTATTGATTCCCTGTGCTGCAGCGGGGCCGTGATGTCGGCTGGACAGTCGTGGCTCGAGCTAAGCTGTGGGAAGTCAGAGCAAACTTTCAATGTCAAGACTAGTGCAGCCAAGGTGGAGGTCAGCGCGGCGCTCTGGCTGTCATCGGTGTTTTTCTTTCCTTCGTGTGCAGCTAAAGATAAGACCGATCTGTTTGTCCAGCAGCTGATAGTTGAGCCGACGTGGCAACGTCCCCCAGGTTCCCAGATTTCCCCAAGCTTGCATTTAAGGACGGATTTCCTCCTGGTTCTGCTGGTTCAGGAAGCTCGATGAGCAGCGGGGCGAGGTGGAGGACAGGGCAGCGCGGGGACTCGAACAGAGCAGACCTTTCAGTGATCATGCTGCTTTTTCCTTTAATTCTTAAACTATTCATAATACCAGCGAGAGGAGACATGACAGGCTGAGCTGCCTTCTCCCCTCATATGATGCTTGCAGAATTTCAATGGTCCCATTGTGTTTTGGTAATATTTACACGGCTGTAGCAGCCTCTGGCAGGAGGAACCTTTAATACGCAGCTTGATGCTGAACTTTATGTTAAAGCACAAGCGTCCACAGCTGGGGTTTACATGCATTTCCCTTATCTCAGTTAGGCCTAGTTTATGTTGAGACAGATTCTTAGTGATTCTTTAGTTTCTGCAGGCAGGTTTTTAGCACTCCTGTCTTTTCCAAGGTCATTAAGTTATTTAACATTTGCTTGTCTCGTCGTAGCAGCAGAACCAGACGTTTGTGGAGCCTTCAGTGGTGCTATCAGCGGCGTTGTACTTGAAAGGACGATCTGAGTCTGGGCTATTTTCAGAGTGGCCCTCTATTGGTTTTCTGCTCACTGAGCCGATCTGTGGGATGGAGTGTGAAAGCTGCTGCATGTTAATTTGCTGGTCATGCCTGGCTGCATTTGGCTGAGGTTGTTAATTACAGGAACCCAGCAAACCACCTGATCAGCCGCTGCTTCGCACACTTGTGGCACCAACCACCCTTCCTTTGACTTCTTTCTGCACAAAGTCCCTCTCATCCCGGGCTTTAGCGCGCTCGCTGTGCATCCCGGCGCCCGAGTCCTGCGTAATGACCTGGAATATGATGATGAAAGTGCTGGGAAATCCTTCATTGATCTGGATGTAATCAGGAGTGTTTGTCTGGAGGAATACTGCCTGTGTCCCCAGGGCGGTTTTCCTCTTTAAGTGCGAAGTCAGCTGTAACGCAGCCACACTGTTGCCTTTGAAGCTCGTGAATGTTTGACTCATGAGCACTTGACTCTGTAAATTACCTATTGTTTCCTCACCTTTCAGCTGGTGTGAGCATGCTCAGTCGGGACGTGCTTGTGAGCAGCGAAAACAGTCAGACGTGTCTGTTTGTGGTTGTGGGTGTTTTGTAAGTTTGCTGCCAAAGGTAACACTTTAAAAAATCTTTCACAGAAATGAAAATAGTGTCATTACACTCTGCCTTTCTTCGTGTGCCGCTCGCGGGGGTCGGGGGTCAGCTGCAAGTGCTGCTGTTAGAAGGGAAATCACAAGCTGAAGCACCAGGGGGAACAATGAGCAACAACACTGGAAGTGCTCTCAAGAAGGTCCTCTGTGTGGCTGAAGTAAAGGCTGAGATCACTTGACTCCTGATGCCGCCCCATTTGTGAGCCTCTCAGCGTCTTTTATCCCACACCACGTAGGCAGGATGCAGCACTTAGAGCGCAGCTCCATGTGAGCGTCGCATTAAACTGCCTGTCTGCGATTTTATTAACCTTTCAGAGTCGTGACGACTTTCCTGTTTATGGAAGATTAAAACTTTCTGACACAAATTAGCATAAATTCACAATTAAAATACATCTATTATCTATTTATGCTAATGAGATTGAATCTGTCCACTTTAAACTGAAACATGGGACGGCCCCCCCAGCTTATGAAGAAGCCTGCAGACTCCACTCGTGCTTAGGTTTGATGGCAGCCTTTAACAGCTCTGTGGTGTTGCTTATTACAGCAGCACCTTCTGCCACAACGGTCCAGGCGTTTAGCATCTTAGCAGATGCTAAACGCCTGGTGCTAAACGCCTTATTGTGAGAAACTGAGATGCTTTAGAGAGAAATTTGAAGGAAGAAACGACAAACAATCTGCTGTTTAATCGTGGAATAATAAAGATTTTACTGTAGATTATAAATGCTTAGTTATGCTTTAAGGGAGTAAAGATGCAGTGTTTCCGACTGCTTCCTGTTGTTGATGGCGATAACACCACTGTGACGCTGACATGATGCTATGGATGAGTTTATTGTGTTGCAGGGAGAGCTGGGAAGGTTGCCACATGTCAAAACGCAGGTGCTTGGTGACACTGGTGTTTTGACCAGTAGCTGTTCTTCAGTTCCACTAAATATGACAAAGATTAATAACCGTAGACGACGAGCTGCGGGTTTCAAGAACAGGATGAAAAATTAGCTGTAATATGAAGAGCAGTTTGTTTCCATCCTCATGTCTGCTGTTAATGCTGGTGGCTTCTGAACTGGTGGCAGATAAGCATTTGGCAGTACAAAGAAGTCCTGTCCCGCAGTCCCCGGATCATTAGACTTGCAAATCCTGCCGTGAGGAAACAGAGGAGCTAGCTTGTGCACATGATGAGCCGGGCCGCCACACCTCAGTGCGAGTGCAGGGCTCTTATTGGTGCTGATTGGATGCTGAAGTGCGTTCATACCGCAGTAGTGATTGTTTGTCAATCACATCTGTCATGGTGGACATGTACCATCACAGTAGGCTCTGCAGCGCTTTGATCGCGCTGTGGCCGTTTCACAGGTACAGGAATCAGGTGTTTTTGAATGAGAGCTGAGCACCTCAGCCCGGTGCTGTGGGTGATGTCTGTTTCACCCAGTGAAAAACCAGTTTGTCCAGTTCCACTGTTGACCTGTCCTGTTTTTATAATAGCCGAACTGAAGCGCAGACACTGCGGTTCACTGTGGCAGCACCTGTTTCTGATCTCAGAATATCTCGCGTTGCCTTTCTCCTGATCAGCTGATTTACAGTAAAAACACTTCGTTTGGCTCACAGCCTTTCAGATCACTAACATTAAGTGTGTTTCAAACTGGTGTTTGTAGCAAAATTGTCGGTGACAAATTGATATTAAGGAAAATATCAGTTCCTGATGAAAACGCACGTTCATTAAAAGAAGGCAGTTCCTGGACGTTACACGCCTGCAGGGAGCCGTGTGACCCCGGCCTGTGGTGAGTTGCTCTGGGATGTCTTTTTGGAGCCGGTGGAAGTTGCCCCCACGTTAATAAGAGTCGAGGTGTGAACGTTTAGCAGCTCGGTTCAGGCCGCTGAGACAAGCTGCTCTCTAACGTGTGGGCTCGGATCGGGAGAAGGTCAGGCTCTGCCAGTTCCAGCATGGCTGCTTCACACTGTGCTCTCTGTGGACTCGTAGGCCCCAATCTGTTACACAGCAAGACACCGACTGCAGTTCAAGAGGCAGTCATGCAGTGTTTGGCACGATGGTGCCATAATGGAATTACATGGAGGGAAAGTGCCATGATTGCAGGGCTTTTTCATTTCTGTCTTCACGGCGCTCTGGTGCTGACGCTGAGGCGTTTAAAGGCATCAGAAGCTCGTGTTTGGTTTATGGGCTTCTATGAATATGGCTTTGCTCTGTTGCTTTAACCCAGCCGTATGCAAATGAGGCCTCCACCACTTTATCATGTAAAAACCAACAAGGTGTGAGAGCCTCTGGCCTAGAATCTGTTCTGATGTCAGTGTCCGTTGGGTCTAATATCCATAAATCAGCATGTGGTCTTTAATGATTGCAGGGCAGCTTTATGATGAGTAAATAACTCTTTTAAAGTTTTTATCTCAGAATCATGAGTGCTGCAGAAGGAAGTCTTTATGGAGTCTGACAGAGACCCTGATTAGTCGTCCCGTCCCAGCTGGTGCTGAGTTATGACTGACATCGGTAGACTGGGACAGCCTGGAGCACATCTACCAGTATAAATGTTCGCTGTGTGAATGTGCTGCCTATTGCATCATGTGACAGGCTTGACCTTCTCAGCTGGTTGCAACAGATTTATGATTAACCTTGTTTCACTTTGGTCAAATATCAACCTTCTGCGGGTCACTTTGAGCTGTTTTTCTTCACATCGTTCTGTATTTAGAGTCATGAATGTGGAAGTTCAGAAGTTCTTGTGGCCCATATTGATGATACTGTAGAGTTAACATTTTCAGAGTAACATTAACTTATTGCATGTTTTTTTGAGCATAGGCAAGAAGCTTGACATACAAATGAATAGTTACTAAGTAGCTTTAGAAAAGGTTAAAACCCCTCCGTCCCCCGGGGTCGGGTTGCACCTCCCACACTTGGGATCTCCTGCCTGACACATGTAATTACTGTAACCAGTGGTAACAGCCGTGTTGACTGTGGCAGACTGTCCAGTGGAGTTTGTGCCCTCCCTGCCACCAGCTGATCACTCAGAGCTTGGGTGACTAAGACTGATGAACCATCACTTGGGTGTCTGTTCGAGCAGCTCCATGAATCACGCTGCCTGTTAGCGGAGCAGCGCAGCCTCGTCCTCATGCTAACGGTGAGACATAACAGGAAGCAATGCAGAGATTCGACGGTCAAACCAGAATCAGCATCATTCCTCAGTAACAAAATATCGATTATCGGAAGGATAACAGTAATATTAAAGGTTTTTTGTAGTTAAAGTACTGACCTGAGTATAGTAACTATAACTAATGATATTGTTACTGATGTTTGTCGTTATTATTTAAAAATGTAACCGGTTTAAGAACTGCATGCTCTCTTTAACTACTGCGATCTCCATATCAACGATAACCAAGAGATCCTCAGGGAAAGGCTCATCTTTACTGTGATCTCCTGCAGAAGGGAAGTGCCATCCATAGTGCATTTATCGGCTTCCACTTTAGCTGCCGTGCCATATCTGTCCTCCTACGTGTTGGCAGCCTTCTCTGTGCCGGGGCTCTTAAAGACTCCTCTGTCTAATGTGAGCTTCCAGCCAAAGGCGCATATAGTCTTTTCTCTCTCGCCTCCTTTCTGGCAACTATATAGTGCACCTGCGGTGCTGGCTAGCCCAGGACTAATGCAAATTAGGGTATGTCTGATCAAAGGCTTGATTAGACTGCTTTTTGTGTATGATGTAGCATATTAATGATTCAGCTTTAATTGCAGTAAAATTACCCAGACACAGCCTGTGAGGCTGAATGGCAGTTCTTATTGGATGGGCTGTCTGCTGATTAAGTTTGAAGAAGGGGAACAGGCGGAGGAGCCCATTGGCTTCATGTGACATGTGACTCCACCTGTTTGTCGGTGTGCTCACTCTTAGCGCTTGAAGGAAAATCAAGCTTAATTAGACGAGCAGGCAGCAGCCGTGCAGCAAAAACAGCTGCAGCTTGAGCGTGTTGCTCTTCCTGCTGTCTGGCTGCTGTCCAGCTGCACCTTATCGCCATAGCATTACATCATATGGTTTTGGGCTTTCCTAACCAATCACTGCTCCAGAAGTCACAGCGAGATGCAAGGAAACCCCAGTGATGTCGTCATGACGATGATGGTGATGATATGAATTATCAGATAATAGTAGTCATGAAGATCAGAAAGTAAAGGCACAAGCTTTCAAATTCTCCTGATGGTTTTGTAGACGTGGTGGTGAGCTGATAGTATTCGCCTTAACAGAACACTTTGAGACGATGATGCGTTCAGCAGCTGTTCAATAAGATGTGTTAGATTACGGCTCTGAGCTGTGGCTGCGTATTGTTTGCCAGCTGGTCCTTTGACGTGAGGGTGGAACATCTGCCCTTTCCTGATCGTTAACCGGAAACACAACAAAGGAGAATCCAGCCCAAACCTGCTGCTGTGTTTGGCATGCATTTATTAATTCTGCTGCAGAAGATTGCAGCTCTCCGAATCACTAAGTTACCGGTTGTTGTTTGAACAAAGGGGCTGAATTGGTGCACGTTACGCAGCCAAAGGGCTTCATCTGATTCTTTGGACTTTATCAGAAGAGAGAAACTAAATCGAATCCGTGGTGTGAACTCCACAAGAACCACACATTTGACATCTAAGGAAATTTCGCTCTCTGGGTTCATGCAGTTGACACTAAATTGTGCGCCTCAGCAGAAGCTGAGGTTTATCAGACCGAACCTCCGTTTCCACTCTTCACACACAGCAGCCTTCGATTTCTGCCTCGGCCTGCAGATACTCAGATGTGGTGGTCTTGTTTCTTGACAGTCTGTCCCAGAGGTTTGGTGCATTTTTGCAGTTCATGAAGCTCAGCTCAAACCAGTCTTGATGATTTCAACGTTAATGCCTGTTTTGTATCTCCATGCTTACATGCATTGCTGCATCATTATGTGGCTGATTGGCTGCATGCATGAATATGCAGGTGTACAGAAGTCTTTTGTCAGAGAGAAGGTAGCATGAAAGGCTGTACCAGCTCCATCAGGCTATCATAGAAGCTCTGTTTCTTCACCTCTTCTGCACCTTTGCGTCTAAAAGGCCTGTTTATATAAGTCTCAGAGGGGTCTGAGGAGAGAGACGGAAAAATGAGATTTCCTTCTACTATAATAAATCTGTGATCTCACTGTTTTCCTGTTTCTGACACAAGCCTTGCAGATGGAGGTGTGGCACTTGAAGGACACAGTTATCTGGTTGGGCTCCGAGGATACAGTGTCATCCTGGAGAGCAGGTTCTGTCGCCTTCTGTCCGCACGCTGTTACCGGAGATGTTGGTGAAGGCTGTTGTACAGTTTCATCCTTTCAGCCAAGAAAGAAGTTCTGATGTAGCGAACATGAGAAATAAAGACGTTCCTCCTGTAAATCATTGATGGCATAGCAGACCATTAGCAGTTGGCAGTGTGATCAGATACTGAAGCATCATTGAATTTCAATGCATTAGCTCTCTGTACGTAGCCTCGACTGTAGCGACTGTATCACTCTTTATCTGAGCTTCAGAGCTGGAAGGCTGCCAGTTGGTTGCAGCATCGTTAGCATCCAGCTGAGGTGCTTTCCTGCTGTCAGAAATCCTGTGATCTCATCCCCTTAAAACAGTCCTCTCCTTAAGGCCTCTTCCTCTTCTGGGCACGCTTCAGTGGCTGTCAGTGGTGTTTTACCCACTGCTGGAGAGCGCAGGCTGTGTGGTGAACCCCATACACTTCAATAATACTCAAATCGGAGCCAATTAATGAGGATTTTATATAGAATTCCTTTATTTCCTAATCTAATCTTCATGATGAGACTCTTAATCTGCAGAGCTCCTAGTCATTGCATGCAGTTTCATCTCAGGGCACTTTGCACAGTGAGGTCAAGCTCTTACTGTTTATAATACACAGGACATTTGAATGCACTCAGTCTGAGCTGCAGATGTTTCAGAGGTGCCCTGCTTCACAGTGAAGCATCCTGTTCCTGTGCTCAGGAGTGTTAGTTTGCATTTGCTTTGAATGCTGATGGAGTTGTGTCATCTTTAGGGTTGTTAAGTGGGCACCCACCTTCCTCAGGAACACCTTCATTACGTTCAGCGAGGTCGTTCCCAAACCAGCCCCTCAGCTTCTCAGGGCCCTGCTTCAGGAGGAGACTCTCCCCTTCTCTGATCAATTATGCTGGCTGATGACTTTCTGTGCCTGCATCGATGGCAGAACTGAGTTTCCATTGGAGCTGTGCAGCTTTAGTGCCCCATCAGACTTATGCAAGGCTCACCTTACATCCACCTTACATCCACCTTACATCCTCACTCTTCCGTTGGAAAAGCTTTGAGAGGATTTTGTATGGTGATGAAGTGAGCCCTGCTAGCTTCCATCTTCCGTTACTCTTTCCAGGTGACTGTTTTCCACACCTTCCCATTTCATTCCCTTGTTTCACTTGCATACGTACTGACATTTTCTCTTGCCAGCAGATTTCAACCACAGCTAATTTTCTCAGTTCTGATGCCAGAGCTTTCCCACGCTGTGGTTGCACGCTGCTAAGGCCGAAGCCTCGTCTTCCCTGTGATATCTGCTCATCAGTGTTGCTATGCAGAAGAGAGAATATTTCCAAGGCTGTTTGGAGTCGTTCCTCTCTCAGCTTTCCCTTGACTATTGAGATGCTTCTTGAATTGAGTGGCCTGATTAATCTGTGAGGTTCAGGGAATTAAACTTAACTGTAGTGGCGTGGTGGTTATCACTGAATGACGTCTGGGTTCGATTCCACCTCGGCCCAGGCCTCTCCCTCTGTGTGGAGTTTGCATGTTCTCCCCGTGCCTGTGTGGGTTTCCTCCCACAGTCCACAGACATGCACTTACTGGGGTTACCTGGTCACTCCAAACTGCCCACAGGTGTGAACGTGAGTGTGCGACAGGCTGGCGTACAGGTGTTTTTATAGTGCGACAGCCTCCATCTCCATCGGCCTGAAGTCCGTTTGCATGAGTTTGAGTTCATGTGACGATGCTTTAGAGGCAATAGGGAGCAGCTATCATTAGTTTGGTGCCACTAGATGTTTCTTTAGGATGGGTGGGAGTCCTTCCTAATCGTGTGTGTGTGTGCGTGTGTGTGTGTGTGTGTGTGTAAACCAGCATTTAATGCATTGAAAACCTGTTCTTGAGGAAACGTGAACATGCGTTTGACACAGATGGATCTTCATGCAGGGAAATGAGCCGCAGCGTCTCAGCCGCCAGGAGAAAAGCCTGCGATGGCTGACCTACATCCCATATTGGAGAAAGTCACCTCGTTTATTCATCCTGTGCTGTGGATGGACTGAAAGTATTACTGAAAGGCGGAGGACGGTTTCGCCATCGCTGTTGCAGAAGCCTCAGTGGCCTCACACTGTCAGGGACTTCTGCAAGCTTGAGTTTGGTTAATAAACCACAAACTGTAATCATGTTTGCAGCTGCTTTTTATCTTCATGCCATTATTGTGTGTTTCCTTTAGAGTAAATGTGTTTGTGGAGTTTCACACACGTGGAATCCAGCCATTCATTGGAGCTCATCATTTGTTACTCATTGCTTCCTTATTCATTATTATAATTGATGTAACAATGCGTGGATGTGCCTCTGTGGCAGTGTGCAGGAGCTAAGTGATGGCAGGCTGCAGTAAAAGCATGAGAAAACACTTCGGATGGTTGCAGGTGAAGGGTGGGTGAAGTTACTCTGCTTAAGGAAGTGAAGCAATTAGTTTTTAAAATGCATGCAGTCTGCTAAATGGGGAACTAATGGAAGTCACTGTCACCCCTGAGTTAGTGACACAGCCTTGAAGCATTCAGGTATCTGAGACAGACAACAGGGGAAGGAAGCTGTGCATTAACAAACCTCGACAGCGGGATTCTCAGTTGAACCGTTAAGTCATTTTATTGTAGTCAGTCTGCACAGAAATAATGTGCTGCACGTTTCATGCTGCAGGTGACGGCTTAGAAAGAGTAAACCATCTGGATTTTATTTTGAAAGTCAAATAAAATCACCGGCCGTCAGTCCGGGGGTCTGAACTTTTATCTTTGCGGTCTTTAAAACCACAAGTAGCCGAGCCATGAAGTTCATCATGCGTCCGTTCCTCTGCAGAGATGTGCAGCATGATCTCTGTGCAGGTTTCTGTCATGAAACAGCCTGTGATGTTATCCAGCTGTCACCAATGGGGGGAGGAAGCCCCCATCAGTGATGGGGCTTTGTTACCTGTAATGTGAAGTATTTTCATTCATACGAGTTCTTCTTCTTCCTCAGATATCATTGACAAGAGTGAGCTGAAGACCTTCTTTGAGAGCAACAGTTCTCAGATTTATTTTATCTTCTATGAAAATTTCATTACACTGGAAAGCAACTTAAAGCAAAAAGGTGAGTAACTCTTGTTCTTAGCTGTCAGCGGTGGTTCAATGATTAACCGGCTCGTTGGCCTCTGTGCTGCACGAGCAAAGGTTCTTTCTGTGTCCCACATTTTCACAATAATGGTGCTCAGAGGATCAATCCTGTGATGTCCAGTGTAACTGAGTGTGAGCTCGTGTTATTTTTACATTAGTGAAGCTTTGCGCAGCTTCGGTTAAATGTTTGAGACGTTGTACTGAAAGTGTTCTCATTGTGTTCCAGGGAACAAATCTCAGAGGGAGGAGCTGGACTCCATCCTCTTTATTTTTGAAGTAAGTCCTCTGTGGTTTTATGCTGATGACTCTTAAATGTCTCCTGTTTCCAGGTGAGCTCAGGCAGCAGAATTAGCTTCAGATAACCAACAGCAGCTTGTTGTGAAGCTTCGGTCTCGCGCTGCCGTTCAGCTTCTCGTTTCTAAAACCAGAGAGAAGGTATGCTCTGTAGCCCCGCCCTCTGCTTTTACCGAGCGCTTTCATGCTGCAGATGCAGGTTAAAGTCTCCTACCTTGTTTTCCCACCTGACTGCGAAGGCGGCTCGGGTTTCCAACACAAACAGGGAGCTCTCCGGTTACATTTGCTCAGGGCAGGGCTGCTGCGATGGCAGCAGATCAGATTGTGGGGCCGTGTGTGTGTCTGTCTCTGTACGGCGGGCCGTGCCCTAGATTCTGTGACCACCTGGGAGCAGCGTCAGGGTGGTCCTTAAACGACCGCTCGGACAGCACTCGGTCAGGATCCGGAGCTGCGGGAGTCTTTGGTTATGGATCACTAATCCGCTGCTCAGGCATATCTGATGCAAATTGTTGTGTTTTTGTGATATCGCGTTACCTTTTTGGGCCTGTGTGAGTGATGCTTCATGCACTTAACGCAGTCAGAGCGTGCATCATGTTTCCTGCTGGTGTTCTTGTACCTGTCCCTTTCTTTAAAATTGATGTAACTCATGTTTAAAACTAACTTCCTACATTTCCATTCAGTCCTCTACTGTTTACCTGGAAACCCACAGTCTGCACACATCCAGCCATCTGACCTGTAAATAAAGCCTGGATTCGTGCCTTCTACATATTTATGGAGTCATCTTCTCAGAAAGAACTAATATTGAAAGCAGCTTAGCCCTCATTTGTCCCCTTTTAGCCCCTGCCTGTGACGCTGTGTGCTCTTACCCGTGCACTGGGAAGATAAGCTTGCTTTGAGTCGTGTGGACAGGACAGATACGGGCTCGTCTTGATCCTGAGCTCTGTGTGGACACCACATTACATTCAGAATGTGAGCTCTGAGGGTCTCATCAGTGTGTCAGTGCATGTACTTAGAAACATGCATATTTGTATTATTATGTAACAAAAGCCATGGCAGTGCCATATGTATGATAAAGCCTTTCTTAGTACAGCAGCAGCAGTGGTGGTAGTTGACAGGAGCGAGCATCAGAGCACTCAGTAGTGTTTCCCATGAACGGGACCAAAGGCAGTTGGCAGCCCAGTGCTTAGAGACGCACTTTAATGTGACAGGTTAAGGAGGAGAAAACACCTCATGTTTGTCAGAAGGTCCCTGGAGGAGCCCATCACACTGTCTCCATCACCCGTCCTGCCGTGTGCTCACATCTGCCTGAGATTACGGTGCTCGTCTCCAGTTTGTGTGGCTATGTGGGGATTACATCGCTGTCATGATGAGGTATGAAACCCCTCCAACCCCTCTCGTGACTTGCTGTGGGGGGAGCATGATCTCCCATCCTGGGCCCGTTTGAGTAATGGCTCTAGAGGGGGTAATCTTTTGTCCCTCTCCCTAAACTGTGCTGGTCCACTCCACCCCCACCCCATCAGCAGCCCTTTGTTTGCTGCCACAGAGGCGTCGCACCGCGGCAGCTGTTGATGCTGCACAGGACCGATGACTGAGACCAGCTCTGTATGAGGGTGCGTCATGGAAACAGCATCTTCTCCTCTGATTTACTTTGGGTTAACACTTACAAACTACACAGCATTTATTTATGGATAGTGGCTGCACACAAATGTAAGACTTTCCTTTGTAGCACGTCACTATGAGCACAATGATGCTGGTCCCTATTATCAGTGCATGTTGCCTCCCGGCTGCTGTGGAGGTGCACCTGTCTGCCCAGGTGACCCATGCATGAGGCGCACGCTGCTGCCGGCTGGCCAAAGTTAAAAAGCTGTGACCTGTGTGACGGGTCGTCGGGTTCGTCAGTGCTGAAAGAGCTTACAGAGCTTGTTTAATGCAATACTTTTAGATTTGAGTGCAGTTTTTCATTCTTAGCGAGCTCATAAAGTGTTTAGGTGCAGTGCACAGACGTGCATGTCTGCAGAAACGTGCATGTCTGCAGAAACGTGCATGTCTGCAGAAACGTGCATATCTGCTAATTAGGATCAAGAGCTGCTGTTTGAGAAAATGTTCATCGTGTCATTCATTTCTTTCCTTTTCGGGTGACGACGTGTTTATTTCCTCTCTTGCTGCTGCGCAGCTACAGTATTTGTGCATGAAACCTCTTTCTGTTTTTCTGCTGTCACAAGACCAGAAGCAGCTTCTCAGGCCTCAGGAGACGAGCTTGTTTATGCGCCTGTATGACTGCAGATGATTCCTCACTGAGGGTTGTGGAACAGGTTAAAGGACAGCTTTGGGACCAGCAGAACTCGGAGGGAAGTCTGTTCATATATTTTCCTCTTCAGGATGTGACCTGGCCACGACCTGTCAGCTGCCATCTGGACCCGAGTCAGCAGTCTGAATTCCCTTGTTTTCCTTTTTGTCAGGCCACCTCATCGAGATTTGAGACTTTCCTTGTAAAGAGTATAAATCTGTCTTTTATGCAGTTTTTTATGTTATTTTTGGGTAACTGTAGAATTATAGTACCAACCAAACACGGTCAGGATGCCCAACGAGCAGGAAGAGGAGACTTTAAGGAGGAAGGTCTCTTAAACTGAAGTGAGATTTATTTATGCCAGCCTGCAGCAGGTCATAGCATCTGACTGGTGTTGATTTACATTTATTTAAATGTGATGAACAGCCGTCTATAGTTCTGTTTCTGCCAAATCCAACTGCATCTTTCTGGTCCTAAACATGGCTGGCACTTCTGAAAATGTGCCGAGGGCCGTTTAGCTAAGTGATTTGTTTTACTGTCGACTCGCGGTCGACCAGCGGGGGAGCAGTGGGTAATGCACAAATACAAATTTACTAAGTGTAGCTCGGGGCTGCACGTAGAAGCAGCAGAGCGGATAAGTCCTGATGTCTCGGTTACGTCGATGCAGAGTTTCACAGATGGGAACACGGTAGTTAGTTTTTAAAATGCTGGAGCTTGGCTTTAAGCACTCTGCTGCTGCCACCTGCTGGCCACAGAGGAGAGCAACAGCATCGTTTATAATATTGCTCCTGTGTTTTTAAACAAAAAACAAGTGTTTTGAGCTTAAAGTTTTAATTAACTGGGACATATTTAACTTGCTTTAATTTATAAATTTGGTTTCCATGTAAATAAGCCGCCTCACTTGGCTCACACTGTTGCTTTTACCTGTTTGTAGCTCCAGGATCTGCTTTCCTTCCTTTTAATGCGACACTTGCTGCGTTTCATGATCTCAGCCTCGTTATTGGCTCATTACTGCGTGTGTGTTGTTTCTGGTATGTTAGTGGATTCGTCTCGACTGCTTTGTGACGTCTGAGCTTCCATCCTCAGTATTTGGTTTATCTGTGGTTGTAATAATATGCAAAACACCACATTTCCCCTGAAGGTGCTGCGTGTGTGTGGGGGCTAAAAGCCCTCGCAGACCACATCTGCAAGCAGCGTATTCTGTGTCATGTTCAGGCTCTGCTGCTGGAAACCTAAGTGCGGATCATGTAAATGGGTTAAGGCTGCAGTTGGACCACAATAATGCCCCTATATTTATGCTGGAGTATGGCTGCAGATTAGAGTAACTCCATCAGCATCCAGTCCCGCAGACTTTGCATTCGCCTCGTATCAGCCAGTAAATTCCTCGTTGCTGCAGCCGCCGTCCCGACTCCACAGGGAGCTTCTCTGAGCTAGCTTCTCCACCTCGTCCCCCCGTCCTGATGCTCTGTGAGGAGAGCGGTAGACAACTTTGCTGTGTATACATGCACGCACACACATAGAGTGAAAGGCTTAAGCTAGCTACCCTGCTGTGTTACTGCCTAGCATAATGTCTCTGCTGGCACAAGGAGACGTAAGAACCCCACATGGGATCAATGCCACGATGCAGCCACATGTGTATCATCACGTCTGCGGATCAGAGAGAAGTTGATCGGCACAGATAGTCAGCCAGCGCCCCTTAAAGTGATGTGTGCCGTTCAGCATCTCTGCTGTCACTGATAATGACGGGATTTAGTCTCAGAGGACAAGAAGGGAACGTTAAAGATAAGGGAAGAAGGTTGTTGACAAACGGAGACACTCGAAGCCTGAGATGACTTCTGGGCCACCACAGCTCTCGGCACAAACACAGAAGATCAATAATCAGACCGGTTTTTACCTCCGATCACGAGTTGATCATTTCAAAGTTACCTAATTAGTCATTTAATTGAAAGCTGCCAGTTTCTCACACTTCACACGTGTCCCTTAAGAGGACGTAATCTGCCGTGTTTGCTGCTCGGTTTCCTCCCGTCTGCTTCTCCGGGCCGGATGGGCTCTTTATCGTGCTGACCGGCGTCGGTTGTCCGGTTGAGTGGGTCAGAGCTGCATACGTACAGCAGTAAAGGACAGGCTTGACCTCCACATTGCAATCATGTGTCAGTGATTAGGATGTGATGAGAAGTGAGTCGCACAGGCGCACACATCCGCAGGCTGTTTCATGTTTCCACAGGGACTCGGTTAGCGTGCCGCTGCATTGGAATAATGATAGCCTGCTGAAAGGTTAGAGCTCGCTAATTGAGTTGTAAAGCGGTTGTTGGCGAGGTGATGAGTGCCGTGTTGTGTCACGGGGGGACAAAGTGGGGAGAGGGCTGCATGTACTGCATTTGGTTTATGTATTGGCCAAGAAATCACAAAATAAAAGCGTGATAGGCGTCAGATGATGTCACATTAATCACTCAGCTAAAACTGATCCAAACACTTTCTGTTTTCATCAGAAAATCCTGCAGAATCTGCCTGAGAAGATCTACAACCGATGGCAGTTTCACAGCATAGGTATGTACTGCTAACAGTTCTCACTTTATTTTTTAAATGCTAGTCGTTTCCTGTTCGGAGCACCTGACAGGCAGGTAGACGCTTTGTATTCCTTCACACTTAAGGACAGAAAATGTCACCAGGACCGAGCCTTAGCCTTTAATAATGAGGAGAAAATAATTAGTCTTAGAAGGGGATGTAAATGGGAAATGCAAATCAGCACTTCATTTGAAATGCAAATGGTTAATTGAATTATGCATGATTTCAGTCCTGCACAAAAAAGGAAAAAGCTTGCAAGAAGCGATAACCTCAATTATAACTGTTGTTTGTGAGCTTTTGGCAGCTAAACATGCAGGTCGAGATGGCCGCTGCAGCTCTGCCTCCCTCAGGCTTGTAATTTTAAATATCAGCACTTATCTTCGGATGGATGCCCCAGACATATTCACCATTTTATTAGTGTTTTTGCCTGCTTCTGGAGCCGTCGTCCTCACAGTTTGCAGCTTCCTCTTGGCCTTTCCTGCACTCGCGTAGATTTTTCTTTTCCGCACAGTTCAGGTGTCGCTGGTCGAGACGCGGCGCCGTTCTGTCTACTTCAGCCTAGTTAACTTTTCTCTTTCACATAATTTTTTATCATTTTGCATCCAGGACCATTGCTAATAGAAACGCAGCACCTCGTGACACGTTCTTTGTGGTGGGTAGAGCAGCTCAGGGGTCACGGATGCTTCACACTTACCTGTAGATGCTTTTTGCTGTCCTTCGGCCCCCCGGCCCACGACCCATGAAAGGAGGCCTCTCCGGCTTTGTGTTGGGTTTTCTGATGAGAGCACGGCTCAGTGAGGGCCTTGTTGATCGAGGCTTTAACTCACCTGTTCAGCAGTTTGCCTTTCACACCAACGTCACCCCCATCTTAACCTCAATCATCAACTTTAAATCAATATCAGGACCAAAGAGTTTAACTCGGAGGCTGCTGCCTGTGAGAGCATGTCCTGAACCACACACACACCTCTTCCACCGGTGATGTTTAGCAATCAGAGCGATGTCTCATCTGATTACAGTGGAACCAGATTGGCTTCATAAATGTGTGCCGCTGCCAGCTCGTGTTAATTTTCATCAGGAAAATATGAAGCCTCACCACTCTCCCCACTAGTTTGTCAAGACCACCCATCAAGGTTAATTGGTGTGGCAGCGAGACGGCGGCTGCTCGTCGTGTCGGAGGGAATCTGAATTGTTGTTTTTTTCCTCAGGTTCAATCCTCAAAAAGCTTCTACACACTGGAAATTCATTCAAAGTAAGTGCACAATTTGAACCTTCAGTATCCTGGCCAACAAAAAAGATTGCACATATTTTTGAGTTAATTAGATTGTACCAATTAGTACATGCCTAAAGACGACCTTTCCTCCTCCCGTAGATCCGCTGTGAGGGGATCCGTCTGTTCCTGCTGTGGCTGCAGGCGCTGAGGGACCACTGTGCAGAGGAGCAGTTCCTCATCTTCGCCTGCCTCGTGCCGGGATTCCCCGCCGTGCTGTCATCCAGAGGGCCGTGCACCCTTGACACGCTCATTTACAACCCCTCCTCCGGCACCTCGGAGGGTGAGAGAAGGCGCACGTTTGCACATGCGTGCACATTTAAATGTTCACAGATTTTATGAATTTGTAAGAATTAGATAATGAGGATGAGGCTGGTTTCATTTTCTGCCTCTGAACTCTGTTCGTCTCTGATTTCTGCAGCCAAGGTGGTGCCTGAGGAGATCACCCCGCTGGTTCCCGCTGTGGCGGGAGAGAAAGCCGCCGATGACCCGACCTGTTATATCCTGGAAACGCTGCTCAAGTACATGGTCATCCAGGTAAGGACTCACCTCCCGGGCGGAAGCAGGCAGATATTCTGCAGCTGGGAGTGTCGTTCCTCAGACCTTCAGATCGGAGCGTGGGAATGAGGCGGCGGCTGCAGAGGCGGCGGCTGCAGAGGCGGCGGCTGCAGAGGCGGCGGCTGCAGAGGCGGCGGCTGCAGAGGCGACGCGCTGTGTTACATTCCTGAGTGTTTAAACACCTTGACAGCTGTTCTTAATCTATAATTGCTTTTCCTCACTCGCTGGAGGTTCCTGTCGATAAATAATTAATTACTTCCACCAAGGAGGTTGTTTCTGGTAGCGAGCGCGTGCGTGTCGTTCTGGCCTGAAGTTCTGAATGAATTCTGATGAAACTTTGTGGGGTGCAGGTGGGTGCAGGTGGGGTCATGCTAACATCCACCAAGGTCATCAAGGTCAGCTTCATCATTCGTCCAACTGAACCGATATACAGGGTCTCTAAATATCACGTTTGACCTCTGACCTCCTCTTCAAGGTCAAACAAGGTCAAACTTTGATAAAATGTTTTAACTTTAAAACTCTGCTGCATTTGTTTTATACCAGCATCATTTGGGAAATGAAATCACATTATAGTTTTCATCCAAATATCACGTCACATTTGACCTTTGACCTCACTTTTACATTTCATATCTTTGCATTGTGGAGAGAGGCGGAGCTTGTATAATAAGTGTCCATTATTTACAGATTCTTGTCCATCACCTGCTCCTGTGTGCTGTTCTTTTATATTCTTATGCTTCGAGTACTGAGTCCATATTCTTTTAGACATTTTATCTCAGTGCTGTGGTCCAGACTTACACAAGTGTATGCAGTTAGCATCGTGTGTGTGTGTGTGTGTGTGTGTGTGTGTGGGTGGCACCTTCAGCGCTGCTCTGGCTTCACCTGTCATTTGTTTCCATGTGATGTTCGACTGTACGATAAAAAGTAAACTCAGTTGTTACATCTGAAGCATATTTGCCCTCAGCCCAGTTTATTTCTATGTGCTGTTGTTTTTAAATCTTAGAGGAACCTTCACACTGTTGTTCTGCAAACAATAACTGCCGCTGAGCGTGATGCTGGAGCGTCTCCTCTCCCTGTAGCCTGACCTTGTCTGCCTTTATTGTTCTCTGCCAGGCCTCCAGTTTAGAATGGAAGAACAAAGAGAACCAGAACACAGGCTTCAGGTTTCTCTTCAGCCTGTTCAAGAAGTACTACCTTCCACATCTCTTCCCCTCTTTCACCAAGCTTACCAACCTCTACAAGCCTTTATTAGGTAAGAGTTTATACATACTGAAAGCTACACACGCTGTACATCAGCTAGTCTTTACTTCTTTAAGGATACAATGTAATGAATGATATTATTTGTTTCTCTTCTGCTGTTCTCTTTTCATAACTGCCCTCTGACCTCTGTGCTTAACCCACTGTTTGACTCGCTCAGACCTCCCTCACCACAGACCCAAACCCTTGTATGTGCCAGTGACGCGGAACAATGAGAGCACCTTCTGCACGAGGGATCAGTACCTGGCGCCCCGTGTGGCCTTCATCACCTGGCTGGTCACTTTCTTCCTGGAGAAGAAGTACATCAGCAGTGCGGCTTCGGCGCAGAGCGCTAAGAACGGCACAGAGGTCATTCCCAAGCTCATCCAGGTGAACACCTTGTCTTGATTTTCCCATTTTGTTACAAAGGAGCTCTTGGAATATACTTTGTAGCCCTCTTTAGCACTCCTGGGGTTCATCTCAACAAACATTCATTCAGTTTTATTTTGCCTCTGTATGAAACAGCATTCAGAGTTGGACTGTAGTGACCAGTGAACCCCACAAACTCATTTCTGTGTTTTCCAGACTGTCACTGCAGGCAGTAGCAGCCAGGATAAGGATAAGACATCAGATGGGGATGCAAACGGAGCAGCCGGGGAGCCTGAGAAGAGCCACTCCAACAGTAGCACCCTGTCAGACCGCCGGGCCAGCGACTCGAGTTTGTGTAGCATCGAGGAGGAGCACCGTCACGTCTATGACATGGTGCAGTCCATCCTGCTCTCCACCAGGGACAACGTGAACTTCGTCAACGAGATCTTCCATCAGGTTCGGTGGGCTCATTGAGCAGTGTTCTTCTTTGCTGGAAACATTACACTTTGTAGTAATATTTCTCAAAAATGGCTCTAATGTGACTGCACTACATTGACATGGACTGTGTCGCCCTCTGCTGGCCACTTTATTAACTTGTAGTCTAACTTTTAAAACGAATACTGAGGAACCATGTTTTTGTTTGTTTGTTTGTGTTGTGCAAAGGCTTTCCTGTTGCCTTCCTGTGAGGCTTCTGCAACCAGGAAGGTCATCAAAGTGTACAGGAAGTGGATCCTGCAGGAGAAGCCCCGCTTCATGACCGAGCCCGAGAGAAGGACTCGGGATGAAGTGGATGACGCCTCTGAACAGATGCTCAAGGAGGCAAATAGCGTGCATGTGCAAGTAAGTAGCTAGTTAAAAAGGTTATAATTTAATATATAAAAGAAACATTCAGCACAGCTGAGCAGCAGGTTTGTTAAAGCTTCTCTCATCTGTTACAGAGCAACACAGATTATAAAGAGTGGATCTGCTCTGTTAGCAGCTCCCTTCTGTCATGTCTCTTGTACCTGTCTTGATAAACCTGCCTCGTGTTCCACAGATGATGGAGAGTCACAGTCACAAGCGGTCGTCCAGCTGGGGCAGGACCTACTCGTTCAGCAGTGCCATCAATCAGGGCTTCATCACAGAGGAGGAGAACAGGGACATCAAAGCTGGCATCCAGCCCACACTACAGGTATGTTTTTGTCCTGAGATTACAACGAGCATTCGCTCTAATGTCTGTGGTTTTATTGTTGGCTCGCCTTCATTCCTGTTTGCGTAGGTGTTCCTGACAAATTCATCCAACGTGTTTCTGCTGGAGCCGTGCCAGGATGTACCGAAGCTGCTGGAAAATCAGGTCGAGGTGTGCAAGGGTGTTCTCAGCATCTACCGGCACATGATCATGGAGCACTCCATGAACACACAGACATGGTGAGTCTGCTCAGACGTTTTCGTCATTAACTTTTTTGGGTCATTTTTGACATTATTGTCACTTCCTGTCTGTGCTCTGCAGGGAGCAGATGCTGCAGGTACTACTGAGGATCACTGAGGCTGTGATGAAGAGGCCACAGGAGAACCAAAGAAAAGACAGCTTTGCTGAAAGTTTAGCATCTCTGCTTTTTCGGGTACGCCTGCATTCAGCTCTGTCTGCACGCCGGCAGCGTTTCTGAATGTTAAACGTTTTTATGCCGTCTCCACTCCAGCCGCCGAACCTGCTCTGTGTGTGTCGCTCAATGCTAATTCGTCGTCTCTTTTCCCCGCTTGCATTCAGACCATCATTGTGGCGTGGGTACGAGCCAACCTGTGCGTATTTATCTCCCGGGAGCTTTGGGATGAGCTGCTGGCAGTGCTGTCCTCTCTCACCTGCTGGGAGGAGCTGGTAACAGAATGGGCCAGCATCATGGACTCGCTCACGGCCGTGCTGGCACGCTCTGTCTACGGCCTGGACATGGCCAACCTGCCTCTGGACAAACTCAGTGAACAGAAGGAGAAGAAGCAGAGGGGCCGTGGTGAGAGGACAGAATGGGGGGACGATGAGGATTAGAGTGGCTTTAATTAGATTGAGACGAGGTTTTGGAAAAGATGGTTCACGTTTTTTCTGTTCTTTGTGTGTTCGACTACCTCCTGCCAGTCTGATTCAGTGCATGTGACGTGTTTTTGAAGGTGACCTGTGCAAGGTCAGACAATTATCCCGTTAACTGCTCGGTGTAGTTTCCAGTCAGACACAGCCGTTTGCATGTTGATGCTGAATCTAGCCAGAAAATACCTGCTAACACTTCAGTGCTCAGTAGGTTTTGTTGCTTGTGTGTCAGGAGTGATCCAGGACTCTCAGAAGGCTGCAGCAGTTGCTCGCTCATTCTCACTAAGCTGGAGGAATCACGGGGAGCAGGGCGGGCCAGCAGGGCAGGAGCCCATGAGGATTCGCTCAGCCACTACTTCAGGAGCACCGGGTGTGGAGAAGGCCCGGAACAATGTCCGACAGAAGGCCTCCGGTAAGTAACACTGAGGTCAGAGGAGCCATGTGTTTAAAGCAGGAAAAAAAGGAAAGATACGGCTCATGTAAAACACTCTTCATCTGCACCAATTAGCATTAGAAGCACTGACAGCTGACGAGGATGATCTTGGTGCAGTTGCATCTTTTAAGGTGTGTTAGCCTGCATTTGATGTGCAGAGAAGGACACAACTGATCTAGTCTACAGGACCAGTGTCTCCAAAACTACAGGTCCTGTAGATTTAACAAGTCCTTCAACGCACATATTTAACTAATATTTAGTATTTCTAAAATTAGAAACATCCTGTCTCAGAGTGATGCTGAAAAGCTGATTCATGCATTTATTACTTCTAGGCTGGATTATTGTAATTCACTATTATCAGGCTGCCCTAACCGCTCCCTGAAAAGCCTTCAGCTGATTCAAAATGCTGCAGCTAGAGTGCTGACAGGGACTAGAAAGAGAGAGCATGTTTCTCCCATATTGGCTTCTCTTCATTGGCTCCCTGTTAAATCCAGAATAGAATTTAAAATCCTTCTCCTCACATACAAGGTCTTGAATAATCAGGCCCATCTTATCTTAAAGACCTCATAGTACCATATCACCCCAGCAGAGCACTTCGCTCTCAGACTGCTGGCTTACTTGTGGTTGCTAGGATACCTAAGAGTAGAATGGGAGGCGGAG
>VOQJ01042482.1:0-11000 GCA_015052665.1 Apistogramma diplotaenia | reverse complement strand
CAGGCCCAAACCATGATGCTGCGTTTTGCATTGTGGCCAAAAAGTTTGATTTTGGTTTCATCTGACGAGAGCACCTTCTTCCACATGTTTGCTGTGTCTCCCAGATGGCTTGTGGCAAACTTTAAATTCGATTTTTTATGAATATCTTTGAGAAATGGCTTCCTTCTTGCCACTCTTCCATAAAGGCCAGATTTGTGCAGAGTACGACTGATTGTTGTCCTATGGACAGACTCTCCCACCTCAGCTGTAGATTTCTGAATCATTCAGAGAGCCTCACTGAACTTCTGGAGTGAGTTTGCTGGACTGAAAGTAATGGGGCCGAATAATATTGCACACCCCACTTTTCAGTTTTTTATTTGTTAAAAAAGTTTAAAATATCCAATAAATTTCATTCCACTTCACAATTGTGTCCCACTTGTTGTTGATTCTTCACAAAAAGTTAAAATTAAATATCTTTAAGTTTGAAGCCTGAAATGTGGCAAACAGTTGAGAAGTTCAAGGGGTCCAAATACATTCGCAAGGCACTGTATGTGCCTGTATTCATACACATGTGAGGATGTGCATGTGATTCTTCCCAAATCAAAAGAGGTGAACTGACTTATTGTGAGAGAGAAAATGTTTAGAACTAGTGGACACCTGTGTGCCAAGGCAGAAACATACCCTCACCGAGACCCAATAAAGGCCAGAGAGCACAGCCCAGTCCCACCCAGGCAGCATCGTCACCCAGAAAGACCAGAATATCATAGATGCACTATAACGTGTATAAGAAGCCTTAATGTTATCGGGTCACAGTTTCTTTGCCAAAGCAATAACCACCCTGAACTCACAAACACTTTAACTGTGCAATACCCACATCTCTGTGGAATATTATTCACACTGGACAATATATATCACCTCTGTATTGTGCAATATCCAATATTCACTGAGCTAGTACAATTATTCATCAGCTATCAGCTATACTATTTTTTTTACAATATATATATATGTTTGTAATCATTTATTTTATTTCTGAATATTTTTAGAGGTTTTATTTTTATGGTACTGAACAGGAGCAGCCCTCTCAGCTCATTGTAAACCTATATATGGACAATAAAGGCTATCTATTCTATTCTAAGTGCGTGTTTCTGTTATTTTCATTGATTTGAACTTCCTCATGAACATTTTGTTGTGAAACTAATTTGTTTTTAAAATTAATTAAACAGTTCCCTTATAGTGGCCAAAGCAACAAAAAAAGCAGTCAAATGATGGTAAAAGTTCTGTCATTTATTATTCACTATTTTGATTGTAGTAATAATGAAGTCTCAGGTTGAAAAAAACTTTCAACTTCACATCTAGACAAATACATAACATCAAACCAATAGAAAAAAACCACGGACTGAAAGGTGACAATGAACCAGCCAATCACAGCTTGCATTTCCTTTAATGGAAAATATACGTAATAATAACACCCAAGAGTCAGATTAGTTTTAGAGTCTTTCAGTTGCAGGTCAACATCAACCATGGACAGACTTCACATCGTTATTGTCCTTCTTTTCGGTAATACTTTGGAAGGGTGATATTTTATGAACATTCAGCTATTGTAATGATTATATTAAATATCACCTACGTCAACATCTGTTCTCAAAAATTACAACCATGTGTTATGATGTGAATCACTGGCCACATTTGTTAATGTGTTTGTGTTTCAGGAGGTGGTTGGATTTCTGGATCATTGGTGGACGTGATGGTGAGATCGGGAGAAAACATCACTCTGTATTGTGACTGTAAAGCAACACTGGAGAAATATATTTTGTGGTACAGAAACTGTACCCATGAAAATCAGCCTCCTCTTGTTCTAAGACTAAATGAGGATTCATGGAAACCCATCTACAACCGAGCAACTTTAGTGAATTCTCTACCTCGCTTCCACTTTGTAGAGAACCGGTCCTCTGGATCCTATGATCTGCTGATCATGAATGTTTCTGATTCTGATGAGGGTCTTTATTACTGTGGAACCGAGCAGAAAAAGGTGAAAGTTGAAATTGGGATTAACCTTGAATTTGTTCAACATTATAGCAGTGTCACAACAAGGATCCAAATCAGTAAGTGTTCTTGAGCAATTTTTTAAGTTAAAAATTCAAATATATGGGTTAAATACTCCATCAATAACACTATGCAGTGCTGTGCAATGCTCACATAATGGATATGCAGTGTCAGGTCATTTTCATTTTCATTCAAGAAGCTGTTAACCAAACAGTCCTTTACAATGTAAAATCAGACAAATAATTTGAATGGCTTACAATTATTCTTTTCAGATGAGCTTTTATTTTGGACTGATCTGTTACATTTGTACAAAAGTGAATTATGAAAACATTTTTGTCCACAATTTAGACTCCAGTGATCCACATTCTGTAATTTCAACTGATCACAAAACTCCACAAGACTGCAGCAATTGTTGGAAGCTGCTGTTCGTGCTGTGTCCAACGTCTGCTGTTTTCTCCTCTCTCATTGTCTTTCTTCTTGTTCATCGCCTCTGCCAGAAAACAGGTAATTATTTAATATGTTACTTTTATTCAATAAGTTCTTCAATCTTCAGATTATCATATTACCTATTTTTTTAATTGGCTAAATTTCATAATCTTGATTGATTGATTCATTGATTGATCTAGCACTTAATAACAACCAACTAATGTGACTGAAGAACTTTACAGTAAAAGTGTTCCAGAGTCAGGGTGCAGCAATTGAAAAGGCCCGGTCACCCCAGTGCTTCAACCTAGTTCTTGGGATATCTAAAAATAAGTAACTTGATGACCTCAGAGATCTACCATGTACATGAAGACTTAAAAGTTTAGATAAATAAGGTGAGGCCAGTCTACTTAACACTTTAAAAATAAGCATTAAATTTTTAAAATAAATTATAAAACAAGCAGGAAGCCAGTGCAATGAGAATAGGACAGGGGTAATATGCTCACGCCTAGAGGTGATGGTTAAAAGACATGCAGCTGCATTCTGTACAAGCTGAAGTCATTTAAGAGAAGACTGATGCACACCAATATAAAGACCATTGCAATATTCAAGTCTAGAACTGACAAATGCATGCATGGCCTTCACTAAGTCAGAGCGGTTTACAAAGGATTTAACTCAGATCATAAATGCTAGATTTGACTACAGAGTTGATTTCTTTGTTCATCAAAATTAAAATCTTGGTCAAATATTACCCAAAGATTTCTAATTGTGCTATTTACTTTTAAAGGCAGAGCACTGATGTCTGTAGCTGCGATATCCAAATAAAATGCATTCAGTCTTTTGATGGTTTAAAAGCAAAACAATTTCACCTAGCCACTGTTTAACAGCAGTTATGCAGTCTACAAGAGACAAAACTGCGTTAGGCATGTTTGGTTTAAGAGACAAATAGACATGTAAATCATCTGCATAAAAGTGAAAGGACACTTTATGTGCAGATATAACCTTCCCTAATGGTTGCATATTTAGGGAAAATAAAAAAGGACAGGACCAAGAATGGAGCCTTGTGGTACTCCACACAGAAGATGAGTACAAGAGAAAGATATATTGTTAATCATGACAGAGAATGTTCTATCTGTCAGATAATAAGTGAACCATTTCAGTGCGGTGCCACTGTAGGTCTCATATGGTGAATTAGCTTGTTCAAATAAGAAAATGACACTGGTTCAAACTGCTCAAAAACAGCTCAAACAGGGCCAACACAAAAATTTGAACCATTTGGCGTGCCAGAAAGTTGTCTTTTAGATGCCACTTTTTCAATAAAATATGAAAGGAAACTATCACACATCGAGACTGATGCCTCAAGAAGAATAGGAGTTAGAGAATTAAGAACAAAGTCGATTAAATGACATAACACCTTGGGTGAATGATTGCTGGTTGAAACTAAGTTCGACAAATACTGACACTTTGCCTCCCTAACTGGTCTCTGGTACTGAGCAAGGTAATCGCTAAGAATTTCCAGAGATACTAACAATTTATCTTTCCTCTATTTACGTTCATTTTTACAGCATTGTCTCCTAAGTGCACGGGTGGTATTGTTTAACCAAGGCTCAGTTCTGCATTTGTCAGAAACTAAAAGTATTTCTAATCAAATAAAGTTTCAGAGTCAGTGATTACTACATCTAAATCTGTGTAATGTTGGATTTTACTGTTTAATGATGTTGTATTTTTTTCTGTGGCCAAAAGTGTATCAGCAACAATCTGAAACTTATGGGCAAACAAGAAGAACTCAGGTAAATTACATTAGATCCAGTTTGCATTATATTTTCATTTGCATCTATAATTCAATTTGCTGCCATGTTTTTATAATGGCTGCTGTTCATTGGTAATTGTGCATGATAGAATTCCAACATGCACATTTTATAAAATATTTATTTTTTGATTATATGAATGACCTAATATTACAATCTAATATTAACATAAAACTTGTCTAGATTTGATTTTCTTCCATTTTTTCCTATAGCTACCGTTGCACTTAAACCATACAGGCTAAACACTTTGAATGGTTAGCATCCTTATGCACCAGTATAAAGAATAGTGCTCAACAATGACATACAGAAAACATTATGTTCATGATTATAAACAAATGTCCATTCACAGGATGAAGATGTGTGTTATGCTGCAGTGGAAACCCGTCAAGCACCACTGAGACCAAAGAAGACAAGCTATAATTCTGACTTCTGCACCTATTCTGCTATCAGTACCTCTGGGCCCTAGATTTAACAATGTCTCATTCAAAAGTGCATATTAATAAATAAATGAGAATTCTTAATAAGATTTTTTTTTTCATTTGTCTTCAACCTACCCTGAGAACAGTTGTTACATTGTGAAGATTGTTTTCCCACTTATCTGTAAAGTGGTTGGGATGATAAAGGTACAGTCAGTCATTTTACAGTCACCGAAATGGACATCACCTTTCTGCCTAATCATGTTTTATGTACGTGGCCACATTTCCATTAGTACTTACTCAGCACGGCCGACTT
Organism: Apistogramma diplotaenia; assembly: GCA_015052665.1. NCBI lineage: Eukaryota > Metazoa > Chordata > Actinopteri > Cichliformes > Cichlidae > Apistogramma > Apistogramma diplotaenia. The sequence goes on along the minus strand of VOQJ01042482.1, from coordinate 6,015 downwards.
GCCACAGTTGTTTGTGTTTTCATTACAATTGAGTACCACCTCAGTGTGGGTGGAAGGTGGTGCACTCCAGACCTCAACATGCAGAAAGACAGAAGCTGATAAGACCAAATCTTCAATTTTCTTGAGTAGCTGAACTATTTTATAAGTTTGCTTCCAACAGTTTTTAGAAAGTGTATAAACCACATGCAAGTTAGACGCATTAGAACTTGCTGGAACAACCACTAATATCGAATATGTTTTACATCACATATTATTTGCTTCTCCCTGTGCAAAATGTTTAAGTATGGTTTTGTTTGGTGTAACAAAAAATAAAGGAATATATAATGAGAAGAAAACAGAATTTAGGGTCCATTTTATTAAAATCCATTATAGTACAACTTCCACATCACTGCCGACACATCAATCCCTCTGTCAAACTCCTATTTAGGACTTAGAAGGTGTGCAGCCACTATAACCACAGTATACTACAGTGTATTTAAGACAACATAAATGTCAAATACAACTGACTGCATACTGTTTGTTGAGTCCACTAGGGCTGCAACTATAGATTATTATTTTATTTTAGTAATCTAGTACTCTATTGATTATTCCATCAACTAACTGAATAATTGGATAAGAAATACTTTTGTCTTATTAAGAGCTCCAGTCATTGTGTCATTTGCAAGACATAAGAACATGGAGTTAAACTCAAAAACAACTTTAATGTTGGAAGGTTTTGCCAAACCAAAAATAAGACAAAGGGACTTTGACTTTGAAAAACTAAAACACAAGGCACATGGGACAAAGGACTGTCATAATACAGCAAGAAGAGACAAAACACGGCACAACACAGACTCGACATATGACGAAACATGTCTAAACGGGCATCTAAAAGCACACGGAACAACGGGAAGTGAAACTACACACATGGCACTAGACACTGGGGACCAAGGACCAATACTCATACAGAATACAGACACCAGGGAAGACAACAACAAAAAGGAAAAACTGGAATAAAATACCAAAGCATAACCAAGAACTGGATTCAGAAACTATGATAATCTAGAAATCTTCACAGAAAACAAACCTAGGAGCACAGCAAAGCATAGCAAAATAGAATCTCCCAGATAAACAACAAACACTGGGCATCGGCCCAGGACGATGACAATTTGTATTGTGAATTTTTTATACTTATATTTGAGTTACTTGATGAATCGTTGCATCCCTAGTGTCCATTTCCATACCAAACCATCTTTGGTGACTGTGGAGGCTAGCACTTTGTCCCCTCCCCCAGATTATGCCAGGACATGGTATTTCTTAAGAATTGCTTTTTGACGGCCTGCTTCAGTGAAGAACAGAGGGTTCAACTGAAGGGCCAGATGCACATCTCAGACCCTGTGTCTCTGCTGTGTCTCTTTTTTCTCATTTCTTAAATACATAATTTCAGATACTGTTCATCTGCTGTTTTGCTTGGTTTTTTTTTAGATTTTTAAGGCCTGACATTTCTTATTTTGGCCTCCACTTGTCCATTTTCCTTAAACATTTTAAGGACACACTGCACACCATTGAAACATATGCCAAGTTTTCAGCAAACAGATCACCTCCTTCGTGCAAAAGTCTTATTTTATGTTTGTCAAATTGTGTTAACTTTAGCATTTTTCATGGCATTTTACAAGCATCAGGCTGCTAGTAACAAAATGCATAAACACAATTTAAATTTTTTTTGTTAAGTTGTCTGTTATGTGTGGACACAACACAGGTGTTAAGTGTTAAAACAAACTAAAAACATTCTATATTCTATTATTGGACTGAATGGACACACATTAGTAGCACTGAAGTTCTCACAACCTTTAACATTGTTGATGTTAAAGGTCTTTTTCACACCTCCACTGCTCACCACCGTGTGTCTGATGTGCTCGCTGTGCTGAGAATTTCAGCTGTTGCTCTTTTTTTTTTCATCTTTTTAAATAACTAATTAAATTAATGATTAAAAGTCTTTGAACAGTTGTATAATTTTGCACGATACACATCACACTATTGAAGTCTGCAATGGCCAGAACAAAAAAAGCACTCAAACGAGGGTAAGGATTCTGTCATTGTAAATGATAACACATGTTATTTGATTGTGCTAATCACCAAGTCTCATCTCAAAAAACTTTGATCTTTATTTCTGTACCATCACATATCATTCCACCAATAGAAAACAACCACAGAATAAAAGGTTCCATTCGACAAGCCAATTGCAGCTTGCCTTTCCTTTAATGGAAAAATCTACGCAAGTGTTGACACTCAAGAGTCAGATCATTTTTAGAGTCTTTCAATTGCAAGTCATCATCATGGACAGACTTTACATTGTTGTCATCCTTCTTTTAGGTAATACTTTGGAAGGGTGATTTTATGAAACATTCTGCTATTATACTGATTGTATTTGACATCACCTACATGACTACATGGCACTCAAGAATTACAACCATTTGATATGGTGTGAACTGCTTGCCACATTTGTTATTGTGTTTGTATTTCAGGAGCTGACTGGATTTCTGGATCAATGGTGAATGTGACAGTGCGATCTGGAGAAAACATCACTCTGTATTGTGACTGTAAAACATTCACAAAGGAATATATTTTGTGGTACAGAAATTGTACCCATGAAAATCAACCTCCTCTTGTTCTAAAGCTAAAAACGGGCTTACAGAAACCCATCTCTAACCGAGCCATTTTGGTGAATTCTCTACCTCGCTTCCACTTTGTCAATAATGAGTCCTCTGGATCCTATGATCTGCTGATCATGGATATTTCTGATTCTGATGAGGGTCTCTATTACTGTGGAACTGAGCGGAAAAAAATGGAAACGCATGGAGTAACATATGTTTATGAATATGGCAGTGTCACAAGGATTCTACTCAGTAAGTACTCTTTTGTGAGTTTTTATATTAAGGAATGTAACTATTATTGAGTCAGAATAGGAAAGTGTGCTCTTGGTTCAGTGAAGAATTATAATTATGGCTAAAGAGACAGATGACTTGATATAATACTTAAACTACATGTAGAACATTTATTGATCATAAACACTAATAAAAACACAAAAAAATGATCATGAACACCTCATAATCAACTAAAATGTTAGAAAATTACCATTACAAGAGCTTGTTAAGGCCAGCCAGTCTCACAAAATGACTGACTATCCCTTAGATATATCCAGCTGTCAGACTTGACATTATTTTTGCAATTTATTGCTCAAAAATGTATTGCGCGATTTATTTAGGGGTTTTTTAGGGATTAAAAATAGATGATTTGATTGACATGTATTCATTTTTTTTAACTAGCTTTTATTGGGAACTGATGTTTGGGATTTGTACAATAATAGTGTATCAAATCTATACAACTAACTGAAGCATTTTTGTGAAAAATTTAGACTCTACAGACCCACATTCCCCACCTTCAACTGGTCACCCAACTCCACAAGACCGCAGCATCTGCTGTAAACTGCTGTTTATCTTGTGTCCAACTTTTGCTGTTCTCTCGTCTGTATTGGTCTCTTTTCTTGTTCATCGCCTTTGCCAAAAAACAGGTAACTACCAAATATGTTACTTTTATTCACTCAGTGCATCCATCATCAGGTCATTACATTACTGATCGACTCAGTTTGTAATATTGACTTTTTGTCCAAAAACTAAATGTATTGTTAATTACATAAGACCGTTTCAGACACATCAGATTCTATGGTACATTTAGGGCTGTATAATGTTGAATGTTATTGTTTAATTCAATTCAATTCAATTCAATTTTATTTATATAGTGACAAATCACAACAAACTGTCGCCTCGAGGCGTTTTTTATTGTAAGGCAAAGACCCTAAAATTTAATAATGTATTAATTTCTGTGACCAAAAGTTGATCAGCAAAAACCCAAAACCAGTGGGCGAACAAGAGGAACTCAGGTAATTTACATTCACATCTAATTTGCATTATATTTCTGTTGTTTTCATAATCCTACAAACATTTTCAATTATACCAATGACATTAGAATGGCTGCAGTTGTTTGGTGATTGTGCCTGATGACATTCTTAAGTTATAGTCTTAAGTAATATTTAATCCTTGTGAATAGTGGCTTATTTCAATAAGCAGAGATCATTTGGAAAAGTTGAACAATATTTATTGATATACAGAATTCATTTCATCTATTTGGCGGTTCGACTCTGACAGCCCAAGCAGAAACATGATTGAACTAAAGCGATGATGTGAGCTTTGAGTTTGACAGAGTGGAAAGATTAAACTAGCAACAAAGATCTTCTTTATTGAACGTACTGTATGTCAAGCTTAATTTAGCATATTTATGTGTGTAAAATTAAAGAATTTTTTTATATAATCAAACATTATCGTCATGATTGCAAATAACAAATGTCCATTCACAGGCTGAAGATGTGTGTTATGCTGCAGTGGAATTCCGTCAAGTAACACAGACACCAAAGAAGAAGATAACCTATAGTTCTGACGTCTGCACCTATTCTACCGTCAAAACCTCTGGGGTCTAGCGCTGACAGTGTATTTTTCAAAAGTCTGCCTTTGTCTTTACCGCTGAATGCCCTTATTGAAAACGAAAATAACTCGGTTGTATACAATAGTACAATTTACAAGCGCCTCACTGTGTTGGCACAGCATCATATTAGCCTGTCCCAATGGCTTAACATACATAGAATAGTACACAAGTATACTCAAGGAGTGTGAGGTTAAATATGTTTTTATTTTATTAAGAAGCTGAGAAAAGGATTAAATGTATATGTGAAGACATAAATTGATAAATAGAAATATAATAGAAATGTCCATGACAAATTTAAATTAAAAGTGAAGAGGACTCTTTGGGGACTTTGGCATCAGAAGTCCATGTTAATTTTGTTAAATAGAAATGATCATTCTAGCTGTATGCTGTGTCGGTGCCATCAGCAGACTTAATTTCTGGCTGGTGTGGATACATACCTTTTTATTTGGTACATAAATCTACAGTATAATGACATTATACAAAAATCCTCAAGTGAAATTGAGTAAACACTAATGATAACACTTCTGTCAAATACTTCAGAAATATTTGATTTAATAAAAACTTTTCTTCTTATAAATACATAAACAATATATTCGTTATGGACCAAAATTCAATGATTTTGAATTTTGCAGTTACCCCTTTTGTCCTTCATGCACCATCAATCAATCCTGCAAAATCTCAGATTCTACAAGACCTCTGATGGTACCTTCTGAAAATCTAACAACTCAGCCTTTCAGTTGTCTGTACAACTACCGATTTCTCTTGAACCCAAAAGCCATTGCTGTGGATGCAAGAGACTCAAAGTTATGTATGTGTGTGTGTAAACGATCCTAACTAACTGTCTTGTTCGATTTGAGTCAGATTTTTTCATAAACATATTTTTCACTGTTAAAGTATTTTTTGTTTAATGTAACAATAATGTAACGAAATAATAAAGGAAAATATAGCAATTAGCAAACAGAATTTAGGGTCTTATTTTTTAGAAACCATTATATCTGCATCACTGCTGACATCACACCAATCCTTCTGCCAATCTCCCACTTCATAGTCCCCTCACGTGAACACTCACTCTGGAAGGACATAGTACAGACATAGTACATTGTTACACACTTTCTAGACAGTCTCTAGACTTGCTCTGTGTTTCAAGCTCAAAACAACAAAACATCTTGCAGCAGAATAAACTAAAGCAAAACAGACAAAATATTTATGTGATTCCCAGTTTTTTTTTATTGCTACTATTAAAGCTAGGTACAGTATAAAATCGCCATAGTGGGCTGGTGAATTAGCTTTAGCTGCAGCTCCCCTTAACCCCAAATGGTTGTAGCAGATGGCTGACCCTGGTGCCCTGTCCGCAGTTCGTGATGGTATGGCTGGCCTTTGGCAGGGTTGGCTGCCTTTTGCCTCTGATTCTCAGGGGCTCTTGCCCTTTGATGGGTGATCCATTTGGGGTTTCCCTTTTCCTATGTGATCTTCAGTACTCTTATCTGGCGTCTCCCC
>VOQJ01042481.1:32712-44126 GCA_015052665.1 Apistogramma diplotaenia | reverse complement strand
TTACGCCAGGCAGCCTCCACTGACATGTTTGGTTAAGTTTTGGAGATGTTTCTTCTTGTTTGGATCTAGTTTTTGAGCCACCTGTTGTTAAAGGTGACATAAACATTTCATTCCTCCACTCTGCTGGCGCTTTAAACACCTCCCTGTGTTTGTGTCTTTGGGATGGTTACAAAAATAACAGAATATTATGACTTTTGTGAAAGATTTATTACAGCACTAGTTTCAGCCAGGTGTACCTAATAAACTGCCCTTCAAGTGTGTGCGTGTGTGATAGTTCCAAAACCGCAGGCATGGATCTACTGCACCAGCAGCTTCTCATATGGGAAGCCTTCCTCCACATGTGGCACCTGGCTGCAGTTAGTGGAGGCTAACAAAGATGTGTCCTGGCTCGCAGTCTTGCAAGGTGCTGCATGTGTCTGAGGTCAGGAGCTCTGCGCAGGCCGTCCAAACAAACTCCTCCACATCAAAGTGGGGAAAGATCACTTCTGCTGTGCCTCTCTTTCTCCACACGCCTCCCCGGCTCGTGCACAAAGCCAGCCTCCCAAAGAAGTACGCAAAAGTTTGCGGACACGAGCGCCCACTCGCTAGATTTTTGTGTTTCACCCACTCGCACATGCACGCGTGGGCACGGGCAGGCAGTCACGCGCCGTGGTGGTGCATGAAGGAGATGGTCCAGACCCTGCCGATCCTCCTACATCTTCTTTTTTCTCCCTTGCAGCCTTCCTTCATCCTTCCTACTCTCTTTCCCTCTTCTTCGCTCCTCACCTCTCCCTCTTACAGACAGGTTTTCTCTTCGGGAAACACCAGACTGTTGCGCACTGTGTCGCTGCATCAAGCCGGATTTAATAAGAACTGAGCATGGGATGAATCTTTTCATAGTAAAAGCATGTAAAAAAGAGAGCAGTGATTAGAACCATTAGAATAAATACTGCCAGAGTGACACAATACTCGATTCTCGAAAACAAAACAAAAAAATCAAGAAAACATTCTTATGTTTCAAGATATGAGACTAAATATATACACAAAAAGAAATATGACTAATTTTAAAGTTGAGTTCAACAGGTGACCTCACTGTTAGGGCATAAAACTGGTTGGTTCAGAAGCTCACGTGCGTGTGGACACCCCGCTGCGAAGCGCAGCTTCCTCCTCAAAATCCATTCTGGCAATTTATTTGGAACGACAGTTAATTCGGGCTTTTATTTTGAAGCCTTTCACCAGATATCTCTCATGTTACGCTCTGCCTACTTTGACAGCAATCCTTGCAGAAGCCGAGTCTCTCTTCTCCACTGAAAAAAATTGAAAATTTCGCTCGCAGTCAAAAACAATGAGGGCGCACGACGCGCAACTCCGTCCAAGCGGCTCAAACAGCAGCGGAGTTTTACCTCCCGGAGGATCCGTAGCATGTGTCTGTGCGCCACCCGGAGGGAGAAGGACCGCAGGAATATAACTTGACTGTCTGCGGAGTTTGTTATTTTTTTGGAATTTGGGGGAAGAAATCATGCCTTTTTGTAAACGCACGATACTTCCGAAAGATGTCTGCAAGCCCGACGGCAGGAGGCTGCTGCTGCAGCAGCGGGGGGAGATTTTCGGGGACTTGGTGGACGTGTGCAGCTTCACCCTGTGCTCGGTGCTCCGACAGCTCTCGGATTTGTCCCGGCACTCGGTCAGCATCCTGGAGGAGCTGGAGGGAGACCTGGTGTCCATCTGCCACCGGTCCTGCGCGCTGGAGGGCAGAGTGGTCCGACTGCAGAGGCACGTCGCAGAGCTGGTCAGCAAACCTCCACCGAGAAGTAAGAGAAGATTTAAATAAACAATAAAAAACGAAAACCCCTTAGTTCAGCTCAAAGAGCGCACACCTGCGGTCTCTTTGCACAGCTTGCAGTTGCAGAATGGGAGCTGAAGCAGCTTTTTAGTCTCCTGTGTGATGACAGCAGTTGGGTCAAACTTTTGTGAAATCAGCGCAGATTTTGGGTTTTGTGGTTCGGTGAGAAAGTCATGAGTCGCCATGGACGCAGATTGTGAGAGGTCAGCCCTGCACAGCGCGTGCTCACGTTTATTTGGAGCGAGAGTAAGTTTGAGGTTTGTTATTGTCAGCTGTCAGTCGAGTGGCCCGCGTTCAGTTGCTTCAGGAAATACCAGAATTAACTTTGTAAAGATGCAGAAAAGAGATGAAGCAGCACTTGGAAATGTTAGGACTTTGCACAGATGTGAGGACTAAGGAGGTGGAGATAATGTTACCATGACATTAACTATTATAACAGTTTGGGGCAGCAGGGAGGGCATGCGGGTTCCTTCTCTGACAGGTGAACCTTTATCGACCTTGGCTCGGGGATGTGCAGGTTTACAAGATGCACCTGAAGGCATCACGTTGTGAGTTTGGGAAGTGGAATGTGGACTCGGTGGAAATGCGGGAATGTCACGCGTGTTTTGGAGTTTTGTCATTCTACTTGCCGCTTTGGCCTCCTGTGCTCCGTTTAACTTTAAAGCATCGTTGGCGCCGATGATCAGATTGTGCTCGGCTGTCGGCCAAAGCACCAAAGTTTACTTTAAAGTCAGTCGTTCTTCTGCATGTTTGCGTGATGCATTTGCGGAGGCATATAATTGTCTCTTGAGGGGGCGGAAACTGTGTTTCCTCCAACTCAAACTTGAGTTTAACTCGTGTATTGGCAAATATACAACATGCAGTACAGTGAAATCTTAAAGTCCTGTACTTTGGAAATGGAGATGTCAGTGAATAGACACATTAACGTGTGAGGTAATGTAAATTGTGGATTTTTCAGTGAGAGGTTAGGCAGTATTTATTTATATATTTTAAGCTGGGGTGGCACAGCCCTGCGCACAAATACAGATGTATTCCATGAAGTTTAAACATCAGTTTCTATCAGTAAGTGTCGAAACAAGCATTTAAAGCCTGTTTTTTAAGTAAAAGTAAAGAATATAAGTACTGGTTATATGTGCATCCCTTCATGGGATTTGGCTTGATGCAAGTCTGTGGAGGTTCTCAGTCATCCAGGACATGGTAGCCTTGAGTGCGTTTTTTAAGCACTTGAGCTTAGCATTATAATAATACAATATCACCATTAGTAGATTCATTTCTTGTATGCAAAATTAAAGTAACTAAAGCTTTAAAGTATGTGGTATGGTGTAAAAAGGGCAGTATTTGCATCCAAAATATAGTGCAGTAGAAGCAGAACACAGGCATACTTGCAGTATTAGTCTGTGCTTCACTAAAGTCCTTTATTACATGCACTAATGACCGTGAGTGATGTCAGTATAACGTCCATTGGCATTTGTTGTTCATTCTTTCTCCTATTTCAAGTGTCACACTTGGTCTGGAAGATGGATCGCAGACACATTTGGACCCAATCTGGCACCAATGGCTGAGTCACGGCTCTGGCAGATGTTTTGTGGTCCAGATGTGGTTTCAAAAGTCATGGCTTGACATGGGTTATGGCAAGTGTTTGGGTGGGCCAGATGTGGCCTAAATGTCACGACACATTTGATATCTGGCCCATGTAAGACAGACCTGTGGATAGTATCGGTAAAAGCTAAATGTGGCTCAGAGAACAATGCTAACATTCAATTGTATCTGGGATACGGCTGCTTAGAAACCGCCAACATTTGCTTTACATTTAGAGTTTGTACTTTCTGTTTTTGGTAAAACAAAAATTTGTAATAGAAAAAATTTAAATTTAAATTTTAAGGCATATTTGGTCGGGTTCTAGTTTGTATGTTGGTGGTCTCCCTGTTCTAATGTTTTCTGTCTCCTCTTTCCTCTCACCCCTCAGCCAGTTTTTATTTCCTGTTAAAAGGGAGTTCTTCCTCCACACAGTCACCAAGTGCTTGCTCACGGGTGGATTGTCTGATATTTGGGGTTGTTTTTTTAATATTGTAGCATTTTTAACCTCACAGTATAAAGTGTGAACTGGTGCTATAAAAGTGAAACTGCACACGGGTCAAACCTTTGGAAGATTTTACTCATAATATTCAAGGCTCTTTTCCGCTGAGTCACGAGTCCCAAATATGTTCTCCTTATGAGTATAAAACAATGGGTGAACCTATTACAAAGTCTAACCCCTAACCCCAGTAAGTGCATGTCTTTGGACTGTGGGAGGAATCCAGAGTACCCGGAGGTTAAGTGACACTAATATAAGTGATACTGTAAGTGTAGGGAGGGGCTCTGACTGTGAAGCTGCTCACTACATTGGTTAATTAACTGTTAAGCACAAGTTTCCTTTCTGACGCAATAAATGACCAAAATTTAGAAAAATGGACTTAATGTTTTACTCAGTGTAGCATGAATTGAGTGACCCTGAGTGAACCCAGTGGAAAGTGTCCACTGAGGTCAAGTCAGAGGGTTTCTTCTGTGGCTCAAGAGGTCGAGCGAGCTGTCTACCAATCAGGGGGTCAGTGGTTTGATCCCTGGCTCCTTAAACCTGCATTTCGAAGCACCATTGGGCAAAATGTTGAACGCGGAGTTTCCCTTTATGCATCTATCAGAGTGTAAGGCTGTGAAAGTGAGGTGCCTAGGCAAAGGAAAAAAGCGCTTGTGTGAATATGGCTTGTAGTAAGAAACTGCTTTGAGTTCTCAAATTGAGCAGAAAAGTGCTAGAAAAATTCCAGTCTATTTTACAGGAGAGAAAGTCTTTTTGCAGCCACGACTATCGCCCCCTGGTGGCCATTCAAATAGAATGCAGGTTTAAAGCATTCTCTTGCTGGTTTCACTTAACAGATGAGTCTGGGTCTTCAGAGGGGATGCCTCACCAGGGCTAATGGAGGAAATGGAGCTTTGAGAAAAGTGGCAAATATTTTAACTCAATAATGTTTTTCTCTCTTGTGCAGAATAATACAAATGAAGAGTAAAAGTCTGTCGCATGCATGGCTCAGCTGGGGCCTCCGGTGTGAGCTGCAAAACTTTGCAGAGTTTTCCCAGAAGAGGAACATATTAATGTTGTTTACATGGACACAAATCTGTACATATGAGACCAGTCTAATGAAGAATCATGTTCAGGAACATAAAATAGATTAAAAGTCATGGCTGTTTCTGCCCTGAGACTGTGTTGTGTGTGCCTCTTATTCACAACAGCTTAGGGAGGGCCACTGGAAGAGAAGCAACCATGTGAAAACATCAGTCAGAATTAAGCATAAAGAGGGTTTGGTTTTGATTTTACATGTGGCAACCGAAGCAAACATGTTCTGTGGAAAACAAAAGGCTGGAAATCGGTCCAATGACGCAATAAAAGAGCCACTCTGTTCTTTAATATCTGACACGTTCATGGCTGCTTGGCACAACAGTACAGAGATGCAGCCCAGATTCACGATGGGAAATCTGCACCGCGGCCGCCGGCCTGTTTCGCTCTGCAAACTTTGCACAAACTTATCGAAGGCGGCTTTGACTGTGTTTGCATTGCAGCCCAAGAGTGAGCGAATGAATAAAGCAAGCTGACTGTGGACATGAGTTTACGAGGCTGTCAGCAGGCTGTGTGTGTGTGTGTGTGTGTGTGTGTGTGTGTGTGTGTGTGTGTGTGTGTGTGTGAGTGAGCACTTACAGTATGATAAGACAGAAAGAGAAAGTCCCTCTTAAAACAGACCAGATGTAGAGCTGGAAGGAGGAGAGGAAGGGAGATAAAGCAAAATGCACTTCGTCCTTTGGTTTACTTTATAGAGACAAACTCACCCATGTGTTGGCCGGTGTGTGTGTGTGTGAGAGAGAGTGTGTGACTATTTTTATACATGAGCTCAACTCCGTTTGATGCTCCTCACTCTTCTTCTCTCCTATTTCTAAAATCCTGTGTGGGTTCTTACTGTATAGCTAACATGTGGGCAGAGGTTTAATAATCAATACAAGCCTGCCTGGGCCTTCATCCTTCATTGTCATCATCACTTCACCGCCTCTTTCTACCTCTCTCTTACCTCCTACTGTCTCAGCAGGCACAGAAAACGCATTTTACCAACAGAATAATGAGGCCTAAACACAATCAAATTCAGTGTTATTTCTATATCACTAATTCAGAACAGCAGTTGCCTCAGGGCGCTTTATATTGTAAGTTAAACACCCTGCAATATTAGAAAGAGATCCCAACAGTCACTCAACAACCTGTGAACAAGCACTTTGCAACAGTGGGGAGGAAAAACTCCCTTTTAACAGGAAGAAAGCTCTGGCGAAAGCGGGTTCAGGGAGGGGCAGTTATCTGCAGTGACTGGGTGGGGGGTGAGGGGAGGGGAGAGAGATGGGACAAAAGACAAACTATGGGAGAGAGAGCTATGGGACACTATGGGAACCATTTGGGTTGCCCAGTTTATTCTCATGTCTTTAGGTCTTTTTTGACTGCTTTTTTTGTTGCCTTAAAGTTCTTTGGCCTTCATCACCTGCCATTTATGGGTATTTAAAATTTGACACGTAATATTCGACGTGCTTCTGATGAGGGAAAGGAGCTGAAATGGTAAAACGCAGGAATCAGAAAAATGTCTGATAAATATAGCTACCTAGCCTTTTCATCTAGAGTGAAAAATAAAAGGCACGTGTGCTCAAACTGTAATGATGGAATTTTTGTTTTTTAATCACTTTTCATTTAGTTACCCCCTTTGCATTTTCTCTGCGCCTATGTGTCTTAGTCTGGTGACTTTAGTAGCTGGGATCACCACCAGCTAAGAGAAGACTTGACAAAAAAATAAGCAAGTGTAATATGGAAAAATTATGAAATCATATTGGCATTCAATTCAATTCAGTTTTATTTATACAGCACCAAATCACAACAAACAGCGGCGCTTTTTATTGTAAGGTAAAGACCATTATTCACTGTGGTTACAGTTCTCACAGATTTAGATGAACAGCAAACTGAAGTTTTAAAAACATATATTGTGATAGTTGCCCGGAGCCATTTGTCTGTCTCCATTTTAGCTGCGCTAGCCAAGGCTCACGCTAGCATGTTTGTCGAGCACAGTGGTTAACACTAGAAACATGAAGAGGCTCATCTTGACCTCTTGACATTTTAAAAATCATGTGTGTGTGACCATTTTACCATTTGTTAAATCATGAGATATGATTCGAAAGTTGTATTAAAATTAACAGCTTAACCTTTGGTCAGTGTTGTCAACTTTGCTGCTAGATTTAGTGACCGTTAGTCCCTCCTAGTGACCTTTTTCCCCCCAAAACTCAGCTAGCAACAGATCTAGCGAGTTTTTTCAGTGGATTTAGGAGACAACTGCAAAAGCCAAAATCATCCACCATCACTGCTTTTAGCATCAAATACGGCATTTGGACGTTTTTAGCTATCGTAGTTTCTTGCTAACGTTAACCTAGCATCATTGGCAACCTGCTAATGCTAAAGTAAGATCTTCTGTAATCATCATCATGGTTAATAAAGGTAGAGATGTGAGTGATGGACATGAGCTGGCGTTTTGGACCAGCTGAGCTCTAATTACACATGCTTCGACCTAAATTAAAAGATAAAGATTAAATGCATCAGTGATAGTGCTTTAAGTATAAATACAGTTAAGCTGTTGCAGTAAATAATAGATTTCCAGAGCAGCTGCATCCAGCAGCTGGACCGACATTACTGTGGCTACACTCACATCATATCATTTGCTTTGCTTTTCATTTTAATCTTGCTGGTTGTTTTGAGCTTTTGGAGACTTGGCATATTAATATATTTGATTTAACTGGGTCAGTGTGCTCATGTAAATACAAATGACTTGACTGTCATGGAGATGAGAACAGGCTGGCTAGTTGTTTATTAGCTATATCATTATTTAGCCTTATTACATTTCTGAATCCAGCTTTTTACTTGATGTGGTTTTCAGATTCATGGAGTATTATTTTAAATTGACCAGGTTGACAGTTACACATTTGTAACTATTGGTTATACACAGTAGGTCATACATTTGTTTATTGTTACTCAACAGTTTCACAGCAGTTGAGTAAAGAACATTTTAAATGAGGAAAGACTTCCACACAGTGCTCTTCTAGTTAAAACTGCAGTAGGCTGTAATAAAATGCCCCTGGCTTTGGAGCTTTGACTGCAGGATGAAAGCTGGTTAGTTTGCAGCTTATGAGTATAATCCATTTCTTACACTTGCTCTCATGTGTTTGGTTTTGGAAAGGCTTTTAACAAACCCCACCATCCGATGTCTTTATGTATGGCTTATCTCTTCTCCTACAGCCCCTCCAACATGTTGAGATCATGCTTGACAGCCCCCCTTGTGCATAGTTATGGCTGCTAAACCATGAGTGGAAAAGTTTCACTGGAGTCATACGACTGCCACCCGTGGTTAGCATTTGGTTAGGTCAAGATAGTTGAGGGTTTTCCAATTTGTAAGGATGAGAAACACTCATATAATTTTTCCTCATTCATTAAAAGGAAACAAAAAGTTGGATCTGTCCTTTTTCTCCAGTAACAACCACTGACACCCCCCATCCCACCCCCTCCACCTGCAAAAAAAAAAGTGGAGCTGCAAGCTGCACACACACTAAAACACATGTTCCCGGCCTGGATGAGGGGATTTTTTCCACTCAGTGTAGATTTTGTACAAGTGTTGGATCTCCTGAGCCACTTCCAAGATCTCTGCACGGTGAAGCGACGCGGGAATCGGAGCTGGCTTCCTCCTCCCGGAGAGGAGGGGAAGAGTCGCACTGATACAGAGAGGAAGAGGATGTCAGTCATCACTTTGAAAAGCGTGATAGTGGGAGGAATCTTTGCGTGCATTAATGTGTGTGTGTGTGTGTGTGTGTGTCCTCTTTCCACTGGAAGTTGTCACTCAGAAGGGCCCAGACTTGAGGAGTTTGCCCTCTGCAACACCTCCCCTTCAGCATTTTTCATAGTGGGCTTATTTCCTGCCATTTTCTGTTGGCTGCTGTCGACCCAGAGTGGGGCGGGAGTATCCCAAGTATGTGAATGGGAACCAGAGTTTAGTGTTTTCTTTTTGTGTCTTTTTCCAGCTTTATACTATGTGGGAAACCACTTTCCTTTTTTTTTCCCTCAGCACTGAGTTTTTTTGAATTTCTTGTAACAAAATGCTCCCTGCTCGGTCTCTCAGTCCCAGCCGTGTTAGACGTTTCTATGAGAAGCACATTTCAGTTCACTTGTGGACAATTCCCATTTCCTGAGCTCACAGCAGGTGTTATCCCTAGGCTGCTGAAGGCAAAGCACCTGCTGTGACATCACTGAATGGGGGTGTGGCCTTAGTTTTGCTAACTGCTGCACAGCTGCATGAAAGTGTCATCCACTTTTGCAAGTTTTTATTTCCCAAATCACAAAACAGTGGAGAATTTATTCAAATGTTTTTAATGAAAGCAGTTGCTGGGGAATTGCTGACACTACTATGTTGTACATCCATCTATTATTGTAACTGCTTTTGTAACTCAGGGCTGCACGGAGTTGGAGCCTCTTCCAGCTGTCACAGGACAAGAGGCCTATGACACCTTTATTTAAGGCCCCAGACAGAGAGACCTAAAGACCAGCCTGTTTGACAACCACTGTGTTTATTCTGTGACCAGTTGGCAAATGGTTGCTGGAAGTTGCTGGCAGTTGCTAGGCGACACTGGTTGCAGAGAGGTTCCTGCACCAAAACACTCTTTGTGATTTCTTTCACTGCTACTTGCTACTTGTCTGCAAACACTCTCAAACTACTAGCTGGGTGTTAGTGAAACACCCAGCTAGTAGACAACTATAACAAGTTGTCTTTTGGAAAGTTTATTATGGTGTGCTTAATGACTTAATCTATGTGTGAAAAGACTTCCAAAAGCAGTTAGCCAATGTGACAATAGATTGATAAAACCTATGTGCTTCTATTTTGGTACTATAGCAATCTTTTTTTGTAAAACATGCAGCTTCTTAAATGTGAATTCTTTGACATATTTGATTGGAGTTTTGGACAAAACAAGATGTTTGAAGATAGGGATGCACTGAGCCAGTATATGGGTCAGATACTGGGACAACCTGCTGATCTGTGGGCCGACATTACTTATGGTCACACAGCATGCTGTTGTCCACTTGATGAGAATAATTTTACTTCAGCTGTCTTGGTGCAGGAAAAGAAACTAGATCTGTAGATTACAGCAGTGCAGCTCAATGTAACCAGAGTAAGTACATTAGATGAATAACACCAAATTCATTATCTTACGAAAAGATACTAAAAAATATATTCTTGCATGTATTTATTTGTTACATTTTGTATAAAGTTATGAAAGACTCCCAGTCTCAGTTAATGCTAATCTTTCATTGAATGTGTCCATAACACTGGATTTGTTTTACTTTTCTATTTCAACCCAAATCCTCTTAATCAAAGAGCTGATGAGGAAATTTAAGAGGCTTTACCTCCCCCATCTTTCTCCTCCTCCTCCTCCTCTCCTTCCTCATTCCCACGGGTGGATGTCACCCTCATGACTTAGTATCCCTGCATGTTGTCGTCTCCTCTCTGTAATTCCCCTTCCCCTCCGTTCTCACATTTTTCTTTCTTTTTTCATCTTCCAACTCTCCTCTGTGACAGAAGACTAACACGATCCTAAAACTTGTTTTGCGTCATGGTCAGCGTTTGATTTTGGACTTATCGACTTTCAATATGGAGGTGTTTTGTAATCCCACAGTTTTTTTATCTACATATCTACAGGCCGTGGATTCTTTCCTTGAGTCAAAATATTCTTTGTCCTCCCCCTCCACCTCTCTTCCTACAGTTGATGATTCAGAGGGCAGCGGCAGCACTGAGAAACTTCCTGCCACCACGCCAACTTTCATTTTTTCAATAATCTTATTTTGTTTTTAGTTTAAATCAATATTTGGAGCTGCCAAATTGCCAGAGGCAAATGTAATTTGCACATTCTCATAAACTAGGTGGAATTATTCATTATAATACTGTATTACATAATGCCATAGAAACTATGAGAAAAACAAACTTGAGACCTTCAAACCTAAAAAAAACCCCTTTAAACCTATTTTAACAAACACAATTGTTGCAAATCACAAACAATAACAGCATCAATCTCTGAAAAGTGAAGCCAGTGCACAAGTGTCTTAAATTCTAATTTTAAATTGTATTTAAAGACCACCAG
Source organism: Apistogramma diplotaenia (assembly GCA_015052665.1). Classification (NCBI taxonomy): domain Eukaryota; kingdom Metazoa; phylum Chordata; class Actinopteri; order Cichliformes; family Cichlidae; genus Apistogramma; species Apistogramma diplotaenia. The sequence continues at coordinate 33,079 of VOQJ01042481.1, read as the reverse complement.
GGGGCAGCACCTATGGTTGTACAAAGAGTTCTGGTTCTTTAGAAGTCTATGGAAAAATGCCCCTCAGCCCTGACCTCTGTAAACACTTAAATGACAAGTTCATGGGCTCTGTTATTCAGGGTGTGCTCATTGGCTAACATCGTTTCGGACTCGCCTGTTCTTAATGCAGCCGTTCACACCGGGCGCGTCATTTCACAGGACGAATTTGCGGCATTTATTTTTTCGGATCAAGTTCGATTTTTCCGATTTTCGCAAGCGAATAAACTGATCTGACCAATCAGAGCGCTGCATTGCTCCAAACGTTCACCGACACACTGAATATACAGTGATGTGGGAACAGTAAGATACTATTTTTCCCTCAGACACA
>VOQJ01042480.1:0-14455 GCA_015052665.1 Apistogramma diplotaenia | reverse complement strand
GTGCCCCCCCCCCCCCCCCCATTCTTCCTCATGTTGATTCTCCTACCTCATTCTCCATCTATCCTGCTGCTTGCAGCATGAAACCAAATGTCAGGTCTGAGCTGGCACTGTGAGAAATTGTAAGGGAGGCAGATGGAGGAGCAAAATCTGAAAGAGAAGAGACACAGAGGGGGGTGAAGAGACAGTGGCAATGAGACGGAGGGGAGATGGAGTTGAGAGAGAAAGAGAAACAGAAGGAGAGGGGTCAGATAGAGCACAGCTGAGCGCCAGTTTATGCTGATGATATTGGTCAACATACAGTAGAAACATGTATTTACACAGAGCTTATAGGAAGCATGTGCAATAGTAAAGCCTCTATTTGTAATTTTCAGATTGGCAGCCTGTACAGGGTGTGCCCTCTTGCTCTATGATGGCCCTGAACTGGATAAGTTGACGGATGATGGATGGAACTCTTAACAGTTCTGTCAACATGAGGATTTTGTGATGCTCAGATAGTAACAATAACGTCTTCATGGCCAAGAAAACAGAGAAAGGAAAACACAAACAGACTTGCTATTACTAATACGAATACAGCAATTACTAATTGTTACAACCAAAACTAAATAAAGACGGCAAAGGATGATGGGAAATAGAAAAGCAAAGCTGGTAGCTCAGTTTATTTTGAGCCGATAAAATGAGAAATGGTGAGTCAAACCACTGCAGCACGTTAGACAGGGTTTGAGGAAATTCTCGTGCAGGCTCAGGAGTGGGGGTACATTAAATCGACTAGTTCTTATACAGCGCTTTTCTACTCTAGCTGAGCGCTTTGTACTTTGTATTTACCCATTCACACACATTCATTCATGCACTGTTTAAGCAGTGCTTTCTATCTACTGTAACATTCACACACATTCATACTACGACGGTTGCGTCAGAGAGCAACTTGGGACTCAGTACTTTGTCCAATGCAACTCTGAAAGCAGCAAGGAATTGAACCCCCAACCTTCCAATTAGTAGATGACCTGCTCCACCTTCTGAGCAACGTTAGAAGTCCAATTGTGTCCCTTCAAGTGCAGTCTACACAATTATACTCCGTAGGACTAATTTACTGGACATCAAGCTAATTGCACCTTTTCAAGTACCAAAATTTTAATTTGAAAAATCAGCATACAGTCTAATTTCTGTCAAATGAAAAAAGAAATGTTGTAAAATACTAACTTTTATTATTAATAGATTGAGTGACAAGCATTTATGTCTTAGGTGAGGTTAACTGGCAGTTCTAAGGTTGGTATACTGTAGGTGTGAATCAACTAAAGCTCTGACTGGTTAGTTAGACTAGCACATAGAAATGCTGGCCTGTTTCCAGTGACTAATAACAAAAACAGAGAGAACAAAATAACATGTACTGCCTTTCCTTACCATTACATTTAGAAACAAAATTGTCACAAGAAGGTTCAAGACTGATCTCTGCAAGCTGCAAATCACAAGGGTATAAATAAGGACCCCCTGTCTAGGCGCTACACCAGTGGGTACTGGTCAAATTACAGGCTGCTGCTGTGCTACTACGACTGAGGAGCCTTTTTATGTCGCAAAGCTGGGTCCAATTAAAAAAAAAAAAACCTTGATGAAGTAATGACGCACTGATGAATCAGAATATTTGAACTGGAAACTGATGAATGAGTGAGCCTGTGGCTTCAGCGGGGGGAGACTTGCTGGAGGGGTTTTTTTTGGCTCTTGCACTTTTTGCTTTTAGATTCTGATAGAAAAGCTCACAGAGTCTTACAGCTGAGAGAATGCGTACAGGCCAGTCACAGGGATTACATGATTATAAGTGTCTTATAATAACGACAGTTTTTAAACAATAATGTGTTTCAGCACCAATATTCAGGTAGGTGATTAATAGTGGCTTGTGGTAAATGTGTCACGCTGGACGGCACATCTTTTCTATTTCAACTCTGAAGGCTAAATTAGGTCATTTATTTTTCTCTTCTTAATACTTACAAGTGAAAGTAAATTGCTGACTTTTCACAAGGTCTTAACAAACATACAAACTAAACTGAACTGAGTGTGTCACAGCCTGGTGAGGAGTGGATTTGGGAGGAAAATGCAGAGCAAGAGCATCGCTGCAAAGCAGACTGTGGCGCAATAATCATTTTAAACCAATTATCTTGTTTTAATAGGTGCTGGGAGCCATAATTGTAATTGAAATTTAAATGGGACCAATTGCACAGCATTTCTGTTTGATACTCACATTAAAACAAAGAGTTTCCTTCTGACAGTAAAGCTCAAACTGAGGCTTGCTGGTAAATGGTGCTGAAATGAAGGCATCAGCAGCTGGTTATTTGCTGCTCAGCCTTTAGGCAGTGGACGCTGAATGAGACAACATCTGGGTGTCAGAAGCTGCAGGTGGAGATTGAAGGTGGCTGCTGAGGGCTGAGTGCTTGGGATCAAGGTGCATGGCAGTGACTAGAGAGTCAGCTCTGTGTTGCTGCTGATACCTCTGCTGACAGTGGACTGTTTCAGACTCTTTGGCCTCAGTCCCTGCGGACGCACCGGTGAGAGCAGCAACAAGGCCGGGAAGGCTGAGAATCTGCAAACATGGCTAGCGGTGTTTGCTGGTGAGTACGATGAGACTCAGAGGTACAGAAATACAGATTCAAGCTGAATGCTGAGTTTGTGGTGGCAGGCAGGAATACCAAGAGCCCACACATGTTATTGAGAGAGATAACTGCTCAGGCCAGGCATGTCAGATCTGATCCTTCTATTGACTTTTTGTCATTTATAAAGTCTTGCAGCTTAACACTTCAAAGGCCTAATACAGTAGTACCTTGTAGCTCCCCTTCATAGCAGCTCATCTCTCACCAAAATTCACAGATACAATGAGTCATTTTCACAGATTATTTGCTGATCTAAGAAAATCCAAGGACGTCCAAACTGGAATAAAGCCTCTCGTTTTCTACATTACATCATCCTTCAAGACCAGTAGTTTCATTGGGAGCTTTCCACAGTTAAAAGCGCAGTTCACAATAGAAGATTGAAAACGCCTCAGATGTTTAAATTTGTGTTGAAATTCTAAGAAAAAAACCAAAAAGTTCATTTTGAATTTGATGGTAGCAGCAACAGTCAGTCAGTAAATATCTGGGAACTGAGGAGAGCAGCTGCTCAACAGCCCCTCTCCTCTTCAGTCTGGAGGACTCTACTCCCATGATTTTCAAAAAGAATTTCAAATTTTGATTAATCTGACCACAGAACAGTTTTACACTCTGTCCATTTTAAATAAGCTTTGGAGCAGAGAAGAGGTCTGCATCTGGATCATGTTCACGTATGGCTTCTTCTTTGCACGACGGAGCTTTAACCTGAACTTGTGGGCTGCACGGTGAGCTCTGTTCCTGAGTCCATGCAGTGATTTCCATGACAGAATGATGCCCGTTTTTAATGCAGTGCCGCCTGAGGCCCCGAAGATCACAGGCAATATTCATTTTTGACCACGTCCATCGTGCACAGATGTTTCTTTTGATGATATTACGCACTGATATGAGTACATCTTTACAATTTTATATTGCAGAACATTTTTCATTATTATTTTTGCAAATTGGTAAACCTCTGCCAGTCTTTGCCTCTCTAAGATGCTCTTTTTATACTCACCCATGTTTCTGACCTGATGCTAATTAACCTAATTAGTTGCAAAATGTTCCTCCAGCTGTTTCTTTAATACCACTTAAATTTCTTTGTCTATTTTTTATATATATTTCCTGACATCAAATTCAAAAAGAGCCTTTATTTTTCATGGAATAATACAGATTTTCTGTATTCTACTGTATATAAAATGTGCGTTCATGAGATTTCATTTGGTTTTTACACTTTTTTTTGGAACTGGGATTGTAGAGAGGACAAGCAATCATGACACAAAAATCGTAACATGTCTTCTGTGTTAATCAAGGAATGTGAGCTACCATCAGGAATGGTAGTAGCTCATACTACTAGCTCTATGTGCTTTAAAAAAAAAAAGAAATTCCCTGCAAACGATTTAAGCATCACAATTTTCTAAAAACGCTTTAATTAACCCTAACTTCACACCTGTTTTTCATCTCTTTCTTCTTCAAGAGGACTTCAAAGTAAATGCAAAATGAGAACACAGGATAAAAAAGATTTATAAATGGAGGATTTTTAACTGCATGGGTGTAATACAGTAAACATGCCGTCGTGCCGTGTCAGACTGGCTCTAAGATCAAAGTTTCTTTTCTGTGTCACAAATGGGAACAGTCACCCTCACAAACACTTTCATCACAAAGGTAAGGCTCCATTTCTTTATGCACACTTTGGATTTGCTTATACTTCCAAGTCAGAAATATAGTTAATAATTCTTAAATGCTGATGTTATGTAAGTGACCCAATATTTTTCTAAAGCACTGAGAAAAAAAAAATCCTCACTTCTTCCATCTGATCTGTTCTCAGCAACTGGTGAGACAGGTTTATAACCTATGGCTGCTGTGGTACCTCAGATGTGGTGCTGTTCAGTCAAACATGTGTGTGTGTGTGTGTGTGTGTGTGTCTAAGTGAAAGAGATAAAGAAAAAATTGAATGCTTTTGGTGTTGGTTGGGCTGGTGCTGTGGTACCTCTCTTTTATCGTGCCAACAGTGCTTCTCACCTCAAAAGATATGACTGGAGAAATTCAATATCATTCTTAGGCCCATTGTTGGTTTTTGATTATTTTGTGGGTCTTACGAAATAATCAGAAACCAACAATGAAGCGATTGATTTTTTTCGTGTGCCGGCAAAGCCTGATAGAGATCGTTCCTCCATGTCACAGATGTTCAGTGTAGCCTGAGAACGTCTCTAATGATGATAAGAACAGGAACTGTCATTAAGCAGACATGAGCAATTGCAGGCTACTCTGGCAACTTTATATTGCTGTCTGTTGGTTTTATTTATAATGGCTGCTGCTCAGTGCCAGTGTGAAGTTGTCTCTCACTCTCGCTATATTTTTTTGTGTTTGTTTACACTTGTTCACAAACTTTAAAAAGAAATCCAGATCATGGAGAGAATATTTATCTGAAAGACTTCTGCTTTCCTGATGTGTGTTGGACCACTCCATTTAATAGACACCTGTGGGAAATGCCCCGCGCATATTACAGAAAATTTGACATTTCGCATCATGTATTTATTGCACATTACTAATTTCAAAAGCCTGGGCTTGCTGGCACAGATGCAGTCTCTCTGTCTGGCTGTGATGAGTGAAACCGTGGCTATGCTTAATTCTGTACTACTGCTTCTGAAATATCTATAGATTTCTATATTTCTATATCGATGTCCATCTATCTATTCCCTCAGATAAACAATACATGGACATACAGTGCTGTGCAAAAGCCCTCGATTCTTCTCCTAAGAAGCCAGACTTTCATGTCATTTTAAAGTGGCCTTGAGCAATGGGCCTCCAGGCTAGGAGGACTGATGCCTGCAGAGGGCAAAGAAAAAGACTGAGGTATGCAAGATTACACAAGGACCGGACTGAAAATCAGTGGTAGCTGATGGACTGATGAATCCAAACGTAATTTTTTTGTTTCAGTGTTCCAGATAAGACATTTTCTTACAGGTTTCAGGTATTGATGGGACTGGGGACAGAACAGGACTCATTACCTCAGAGCAGTTGTGGGAAGGGCCAACCAGAGAGCAATGCTCCATCTAAAAGTGAAAGACAGAAAAGAAAAGGCAAAGAACAAAATGACCTGCACAGCCATGACAAATACATATTGATGCACATTATCATTAATCTTATTATTTTCCTTACAGTTAAAGTCATCAGTGCTAATGACTTAGACTTCAGAGGGTTACATTTTATGCTCTGTATTTGAATCTATATTTGACCTTTTATTGATTTGCAAGTCAATTACATATATGCAAGTATTTGGTCATATTTGTCTTCATGCTGTTTACAACATTCTCCCCCTTCACGTCTGAGGGCAGCTGATCATACAGCATGTATTTACACTTAGCCTATCACAAGTATCTCAAGTGTTTCTTCCTCTCTTTTTTCCTCTCCGACTTCCATCCCAGCGCCCACCCTCCCCCTCTCTTACGTAGGCAGCCCACCCTCCCACTCTCGAGGCCCCACCTGTGTGTCAGAGATAGAAGTGAAGTCAGCTTCTCACCAGTCTCTGCAGCGCAGCTATCAGCAGTGTTGCCCACAATGCGAGGAGCCAGTGGTGCGTATGAATGGGGTCATGCCTGGGAGATGGAAGACAGAGAGTGAAGCTGCCATCAGTGAATAGGGAAGAGGAGGGATAACAATTCCTGAGGCTGTCTGCACTGCGATGGCAATAAATCTGAGGGCCTCGAGTGTGCCTCTTGATTGTTTGTCCCTTCTCCGTGTGCTTAGAGGAGGAAGTCGTGCTTTGTCTCTGCTGTGTGTACCAAGAGCAAGTGCAAGTTTGCATTCTTCTGCTGCAGTCTCAAATTTGACGTTTTTTTAATGCTAGCAGAATATGAGATGGCCCCTTTAATACGTTTTTGATTGGTGCAATGATTATTCTGTTTTCCGCAGCGTACCTCAGTCCATTTGTATATGAATGGATGTCTCTTATTATCGTTTCATGATGAGAAGCACCATAAACTTGATATGACTGAAAAAAAAATATCATATTCACTCAACAGCTTTCCACTACTTGAATTCAATTAACAGGGTAATGGATTCATTCACCCTTTCCTCGCAGGTTTTGAATGAAAGAAAAAAAAATTAAATTGGGTTCACAACATGGGTGGGGGAATGCATGGGGTGGAGTGGAGGGGGGGGGGGGCAGATCTCCAGAGGATTGTTTGTGTATATACATGAAAATGCCATGAAGAAGAATATATACCAGCCCAATAATTACATTTTCAGCACCTTAAATGAAGCTCTTCTCTTGTGATTGTGCTGTTGGTTTGATATTACCTCCGACTCTTTAGAGGTTTGCCTTGAATACATAGAATGAACTGAAGCCTTTCTACTCTTCTAGTTGTAAATCATGCAGTTATGTTATCTGCTGCCCTTAACTTTTTAAGGTTTGTTGTTTCTCACTTTTGGACGTGGATACCAAAGGGCTGTCCCATTGCCTCTGGAAAAGGATGGTAGGGTATCCCGTGTTTTATGACTAATTTTTTCATCGTTGTGATTCATGTGACGTTGGAAGTGAGCATGTCTGGTAGTGACATGACTCAACAGATGGCAGTATCGATTCAGATATTGTGCAGACAATCTTTGATGCTTCTTAGAATAAACCGTGAGAAATCAGGTGATGTGTGATGTATTGATGCATGCTCAACCAACCAACCAACCAACCAACCAACCAACCAACCAACCAACCAACCAACCAACCAACCAACCAATTTCCTAAAACAAGGGAATTAAAGTGTTATATTTTACGTACTAACTATTATGTCTGTGAAAAACTGTTTTGAAAATTTCCTTTTATCTTCAAAGCCTTCCACTGCCTAACCCCAGCACACGGCACATATGCTGGTTACATAAATTACTTTGGAAGGCTTACAGAAGTGTCCTGCCATTTAAAAAAAAAAAATACACTTTTTCTTTTTCTTTTTAACTAATTCATTATACTTCACTCAAATGTTTTATGGTTCTATTTTAATACCTGTATTGTTTTTATCCTTCATGCAGCACTATGCAAAAGTTTGGGGCAGTGCTGTAACTACGTTTAAGGAAGTGAGTCCTCCACTGTCATCATCTTCCATACTATGTGCCAACACAATGCAAAGCAGCTTCCTAACCTCCACTCCCACAGAGGCCCATTATTTTGTTAAGACCCTGGATACTGTGGCTCCTTTGAAAAGGAAGGCAACAAATCAGCACTTAGACCTGGTGTAACACACACACACACACACACACACACACCAATAACAAAAGCAAGAAGGGCATACTGATGACAAGCAGGAATATGGAACTGGCTGAGGGGGAGAGGCAGGGCACTCATGGGTGGCTGTGGCTGAGTCAAGTGATGGCTGAAGGTGAGAAACTGCAGGGTGAGAAGCCATCTATGTGCCCTGAATATAAGAAGAAGCGTTACTGATAAACAGGTTGAAAAGGTGTAAAATTAAGCAAAAAAGTTTATGAGCTGCTGCAGTCACACCGGTCCGTTTTTAAAATTTCTCTTACTGATCCTGATGAAACCTCTGTGGAAAATGTATCGCCCTCTCTTCCCCTTGCAGGAACCGCTTAAATCAAAATCCAGATATTTTAAGTTAGGCCAGAGCTGAGGCTTTGGTTTCCTACAAGCACTTTCTTCATTTTGGATTCTCTACTCAGTCATCCTCACCAGGGTTTAGATTTAAATTAATCCATTTTGATGATAAGAAAAGTCAAGACATGTAAGCTTGTAACATTCAGAGACCTCTCATCATGTCTCAGGATCAAGTATGAAAAATAGAAAGCAGACGGCTTCCAGTGCTGCTGTGGGGCCGTATCACCATTTCAATCTCCGTAGTTTCTTTTTCTTTTTTTGAAATGTAATCTGCTGACTAGTGCTTTCCAATCATTCTGAGAACCCTGGCACTGCATTTCCTAAACTGTGAGGTGAAAATAGTCCATTGCCCTATTTGGCGCATCAGAATTATTAATGACGAGCGATGGCAGCATCCACAAAAGCACGCAAGGGAGCCATAATAATAAACACTAACTCTTCATGTGACAGAGAAAATGAAAGCACATAATTGCAGTCAAGTTGAATGCTAATGGATGCTAATAGCGGAGAAACGAGTGCACAGTTGCACACACACAGAGTTGCATTTACACCTTAAATGCGCGGTCCTGCTGAGGTGTTGTTTGGTGACTAAAAAGAGCGGAACGGTATGCGTCACACAAAGGTGAGGTGCGAACAAGAGACAGACTTGGAGGTTGGAAAGATTTGTGTGGAAATGGTAATTCATTCGCAGTCAGCAACATTCAGATTGAGATTAATGGGCTTCGGTGAATGATGGGACGCTCGCAGAGCCCACTGCGAAGAAACAACAACAACAACAAAAAAGAACAACAACTTCAACACAAAAAAATCTGCAGGCACATACAAATTCATGTAGAGCAAAAATCCTTTTTCACAATGATTTTAATGCGGCATGACATCTTAAAATAGGTTCAAACCCCATAAAACAACTGAATTCTCTCATCATAAACATTTCATAGGGCTACTCTAGAGGCAGCATGGTGTTCAATTCCACCTTGACCCAGGCCTCCCTCTGTGTGGTGTTTGCATGTTCTCCCCGTGTCTGCGTGGGTTTCCTCCCACAGACCAAAGACATGCACTTACTGGTGTTAGGTTAATTGGTCACTTTAAATTGCCCACAGGTGCGAATGATTGTTTATCTCTCTGTGTTGGCCCCATGACAGGCAGGCGACCTGTACTATGACAGATGGGATAGGCTCCAGACAAACAACAAAGCCAAAATGCAGAAGTAGTGTGTGAAAAACTAAGTGCACCTCGCTGCTTCCACAGGGATTAAGAAGAAAAGTAGCAGCCAGATGCCGCTATCCAGCTGTACTTGATTAACTGGTAATTGGCGAGTGTGAGAACCTCTATAAAAGCAGACGTTTTGGCAGTTTGCAGCATTCAGGTGCGTGTTAACACAATGCCAAGGAGTCAAGACAAAACAATAATCTTAGAGAAACAACTGTTGCTGCCCATCAGCATTATAAGGCCATTTCCAAACACTCAAGCATGTCTCACATTACAGAGAGAAAGATTATTTACAATTGGGAAAACATTCAAGACAGCTGCCAGTCTTCACAGGAGTGGATGTCCCAGCAAACTCCCTCCAAGGTCATTTCATGCAATGCCCAGAGAAACTGCTAAACAACTGCAAGAGTTACATCTCAGAGTTCATGATGGCACAGTTAGGGACCGTGTCATCATGAAGCGCTATGGCTTGTTTGGAAGAGATTCCAGGAGAAAGCCTCTTCTATCTAAAGAGAACATGGCAACACAGCTTAGCTTTGCTAAGATACACCTGACTTAGAGACTTGGAAACAATGTCCTCTGGACAGACGGGACCTGAGTGCAGATGTTCGGCACCATGTTTGGCAAACACAACATATCGGCACATCACCTCATACCAACTCTGAAGCCCCATGCTGTAGAGGCGATGGTTTGGTTTGTTTTGCAGCCACAGGACCTGGACACCTTGCAGTCACTGATGAACTCCTCTGTGTACCAAAGGGCAAGTATAGTATTCTGCAAATAAAACCATATGGCTTTTTCTCACCATCAAAGCTCTGACAATTCATGCACAGAATCCCTGTGTTGTTAAGTCTTCTCTCAGTCCTGTGTTTCAGTAAGTGATGCTCAGTATTTATTAGCTCCAAGTCCAACATGAAAAGCTCAGATGCAGTGATAACTGCAGAGCAGCTACACTGCGACACACTGTTCTCCAGGGACTGAATGTGAGACTATGAGCTTTAAACAGCATACAGCCTTAAATGATGAAGATGAGTATTTTTCCCCTCTTCCCTCACGATTTTCTGAGTTTGACTTACTGACTTACTTACTGAGCAACATCTCGCCAAACTAAGTGCAACCATCATTGATTCCTTTTGATGTATATCGCATGGGGGAAGTTTGATCTATCACAGAAGCCTCGTGCTTGGCAGCATGCTGGATGTACCAGCACTCATATTATTCAGTTCACCCACAACATAATGATACATGAATACAGGAAGCTGCCTCTCTCACACATTCTTCTTTGTCTTTCCTGATCCTGTTGTGGAACTTCCCGCCTTGTGATGCTGGCTCTACAGGTGGGCCGAACGCAATACGATTACGTTCCTGCATCTTTGCACAATGATGCATTTCCATGCATGCACGCACAAATGCCCAACTTACCCTGCAGAAGTGAGCTCTCATGCTGGGTCCTCAGTGAGGTGGAATAATCCAATAACACTCCACACAGTTAGCATTCCAATATGATTAAGCCAGGTTGCCATTTGTGAAGACTAATTTAGAATGAGTTGTGATTAGCTATTTCCTCCCTCTGAGGTATTAGGCATTTAAATGGAGCACATTTTAACCAGCTGGGAATGTGACAGTGTCAGCTGAATCTCTTAAGTGCTGCACTTGAGTGTTTATTTCTCTGCTTTCATTGTAATGAACCATTTACCTACATGGGCAGGAGACAGGAGAGGAGGGCCGTTATTGCATATATAGAGAAAATGAGAGTGAATGTGAGCAAAATAAACTACACTGAGTTCCAGGGTTTGACTTGTGCTGCAGCTACTTCACTCGAGGGATTAAGACTCACAGAGCCTCCCTCAACTCTCCCGCCCCCTCTTCTGCTTCCCACTGCAGCCTTTGGTGGATTTACTATTTACCCCAGTTATTTATCACTTTAGAGCGGTGATGGAAAGGCCTGCAGGGCTAGAGAGAGTGACGTACCAGCCAGGACTGGAATTAAAACTCTCAAGCTTGTGTAATTTGATTTGACTACTCTCTCACCCATTATCAGTGACGCCGGGGAGGATGCAGAGCCCTCTGTGTTGCTGCCTTAGGTTTCCTGTTCTTGTGTCACCTGTCAGAAGATGTCATTTAAACAGATCCTGTTGTTGTAGCTCCCCACTACACACTCCAGACGTGAAACCCCAAAAATCAGGATTAACAAGAATACTTTCCAAACAACCAGTTCAGACTCCCTGAAGGTAGCAAAATATAATGAACGAGTTCTCTCAAAAAACAATAAGGTGTTTTGTTTAAGTTGATGAACCTAAAACACAAGTATTTGAATCATTCTCTTGTGCTGGGAAAGCTTTAACCCTGAGGTAAGAGGTTCTAGGAGCAGTAGTCATCCAAAACCCTTTTCAGGAAGTTCCTCTTGACAAAGGGGGAGAAAAATCCAATTCTCCCCCTTTTCATCCTCATGTTCACCTCACTTTTCTCTTCTTCACTTCCTCTCAGTGTTTCTGTACTGCCACCTCCTTTGTCCTCTCACCTTTCTGAAGATCTTACTTCTCACTAAGTTTTCCTGCCACACACACTTTCTTATGTCTATGTGCTGTGACAGAGTGACTGATGTTGATCATTACCAGACTCTGATGGCTCCATATCAGAGGAAATTCTCTTCAGTGCTCTGTCAGTGTCACCAAGAAGCCATTCTGAGGCTAATGGTCCTGCTAGACACTGGAATCTTTGTGGAACTTCATACTAAAAATAACCAACAGACTCATAGGCTTACTGGATATTATGAATCCATATGACATGATTTTAAATTAAGGGAATACTTACAGGAATACTTAATGTGTTTTGGACTATGCTTATTTGCTTTTTTTGCAGAGAGTTACCCTGCAGTAAAAAAAAAGAAATCCACCATCAAGCGCCCCTTAATAAGGTCATATTCATCATACAGAAATGAGTAGGATCTTAATTAACCCCTGAAAAATAATATGTCTTTAAGTAATTCAGACATACAGCAAGACTTCTCTGACCTGGAGGGAGATTTGTCAATCATTTCTTTTCTTTCTTTCTGTGCATGACAACATACCTGCAAACACATTCCATAAATCTTTGGAAATGGAAAACTGGAAAGATCTTTTTTTTCTGCCCTCTTCCAACCAAACTGAAATGTCTAACAAGAGACGATGCTGTAATCAATTGAGGATCTTGCAATAAATCTGGTGGAGGTCCCACCAGCCCAGAACAATAAGTTAGAACGCCTATAGCAGTGTGAGACGAGGATAGCCGTGAACACCTCCGGCTCAGTGCCGGCTGGGATAGCTCCATCCTGGCCCACTATTTCATCGAAGACCAGCTCTGAGAGTCAGGAGAGGCAATGATAGCTCTATTCTCTGCAATATACAGCCCAGCTGAGGCCTCAAGGCTCTTTGATGATGTCAGTGACTGAAATGTAGTTGTTTGGAATTTAAAAAATCAAAACCTTATCCTTTTAGGGGTACCAGCATTCGATTTTGAAGTTTTAATTTGTGGCTAAATATACAAAAATCTTTATATCTCAGTCCTTATTAGAGACAGGTTATATTTTCCAAATGTGTTTCGAAATGAAATACAGGAAAAGGATAATATGGGGGGGGGGGCGATGATGTCTTTCTTGGTTGCTAGGCAAAAATATATACAAAGCCACTACTGGCACACCTGAAGATCAGCTGAGAAAAAGTAAGCTGGAAACAGCTCACATGACTCTAATTTCTAGCACCTCTACAGCACATGACCTTACCTACTGCATTATACTGAATCTTTGCAAACACTGAAGTGGAAAAAGCAGTAAGTTTCAGCTTTAAAGAGAAAACAAATAAGCATACACTCTCCTAATGTTTCTCTTGAACATTTCTTGAACTTGTCATTTACAAATAGGAGTTGATTTTTTAAATTAAATTGCATAGAATAAACATTATTTACATATTTCTATATTTGCATGGTCAAAGTTTTAAATAATTAGGTCAGCATAATCTCTCTGAGCCAAATTCTCACTTCAGACATCTTATTTTCAGTGGCTTTTTGACCCGTGGGCCCTGTTGACATCAACAGGAGGGGATTTCCTTATATAGTCATCAGGGGAAGAGCCACAGCTCTAGCTCTGAGCAGCACCCCGCCCATCCGCTTGTGTGACTCTCAAAGCTTTGCTCTTCTTCGTTTTGGAAGATGAACAAAGAGGCTTTTTCAGTCATAAATGTAAAGTGACATTTGCACGGCTTTCCCAAAGTGTGTGGAATCTATTAGGAAGACAAAACCCAAAGTGTTTGTGCCACTTCACAGAGCCCTGAATGAAGCTACATTTTTGCTAGGCTAATATTTTATCACTGAAATACTGTATTAGTTTAGTAAATGGAAAATGGACTAGTTCTTATATAGCGCTTTTCTACTCTTCTGAGTACTCAAAGCGCTTTATACAACATGTTTACATTCACACAAGCACTTTCATCTGAAGCTAGGCTAAGTGCTTATTATCTAACATTCACACTCCAACACTTGCGTCAGAGAGCAACTTGGGGTTCAGTCACATAGCACGGAGAAGCCAGGAATCAAACTGCCAACCCTGAATGTCTGAATGACTGGATGAGAACAATGGGTACAGTACATTTACGGTGTAGCCATCAGTGATGGCGTAGTTACTTTTTTAAAGTAACTTTAATCGGATTACTGACTACTGCTAGAAAAAGTAACTTAGTTCGATTACTGATTACTTGATTTGGAAAGTAACTAAGTTACATCAAAAGTAACTTTATTAGTTACTTTCAGCAGCTGTTGACAACAGCCCTCTGTGATTAATTAGCAACATATTAGCAAGAGGCTAATAAATAGCCTTTGGCCTAATGTCAATGACGTCACTCACAGAAATCTGCAGACCTTCATCCTTTCTCCTCTTCTTCTTTTTCTAAACTGCACCCGATGCTTCTTTGGTCGTAATCCATATTTACCTTTGACAGCAGTCTCTTCACCCATCAATCACCCAGAGTCACGTGACCTAAACAAATTCTAGCCTGACTTCTTT
>VOQJ01042478.1:0-12754 GCA_015052665.1 Apistogramma diplotaenia | reverse complement strand
ACCCATGCTTCAGGCCGGCGTTCTCAGAATACTGCCAGAATTCTATTGGCCTATGATGCCGAAACCCGGAATTGAAGCAGGGAGCTTCAGATCTTCACTCTGACCCTCTTTTAGCTGAGCTATTTCGGCAGAGAATAATTAAACATTGGAGGTAGCTTCACGCAGGCAGTTGAAGAACCTTTGAGTTGACTTGATATTGCTGATTGTGCCCTCACACATTTTTTCAGAACCTTGCGATGAGCAGAAATGGAAGGAGACATTTGAATGTGCCTGTGGATGGTTCTGATTCCGACCATGTAGTGTTTTATCATTTTCTTCAAAACTGAGCTTGACGAGGTGGTAGGTGTTTCAGGGTGTTTCTTTGAATAGCTGACGAGATACGAAGCCTACACCATCAGTACTGTTGTCTTTTTTGTAAGCAGAACATTTCATCCATGTTAGCAACATTAATGTTCTATGTTGGTTCGATGGATTTACATCAAGTTGAAAAAACGACCCTCTAACACAGAGTGGATCATTGCTGACATGTTTTTCCATGCCTTCGTTGCTTTTTGCATGTGTTGTGATTGAGAAAGAGACCCCCACCCCCTTGCACTGTACCGAATGGCTACCTTAAAGATACTTTTTATACTATAATGCCTTATTAGCACCCAAAAATAGAGCTGCAATAGAAACATATTTAGGAGGATGCTTGTGAACGAAAAGCACTACAGCATTAAGCACATGTAACCCCCAGTTTTTCAATAAAAACTGGCAGGTGTTTTGCATGCAGTCTGTCTGCACACAGGCAGCAAGCACAAAGAGCCGTTACTGAGACAGGTCTAACAGTCGTAATGGTGTGGTGTCTCTTTAAGATAGTCCAAGTTATTGTACTGATGTCACAAGATGGCGACCACTGCTTTCTCTGTATAGAACGCCTGAGATATGTCTTGTAGATGGTCGCATGGACTGAGAAGAACCTATAATATTACCTCTCAAATTTATAGTTGCGTTACAGGTTGTTCGAACTTTGCTTCTATTCATGTTTGATAATACAGTAGATTTGTAAGGTTTGGTGAGGAATATATTTATTAAAAGACCAACCACTGTGGAATTCCCAGTACAAGTGTGGTTCTGAGTTTTTGCTTGTCTGCCGCCTCCTCTCCACCACTGAACACAACCCAGCGTTATGCAGCGAGCTCAGGTGGAGCAAAAGGAAATGTTTTTCTGTGGTCCAAAGCAGCAGCGCTTGTTCCTGTAACCATCATTAACCCTTTGTTGGGACACAGGTGGAGGTTCTTCATCAACCAGGAACAAAAGAGATTTTTGTAGCTCTTTGTCCACCGCTGTTTGTTTCTCACAGAGAAAAATAAAGTGCAGTGTGCTGTAGTGGAGGTAACATGTTGTAAACAGTGTGTAAACAGAGTACACGTAACATTTGTAAACATTTGTGCAGCTAACATGTCTGTGATCTACAGTGACACTCTTAAATTTATTCACAGGTAAGTTCTCTGCACCCCCTTTCTGCCGCTGTGGTTTCTCCATGTTGCTTCCCTTTTAACACAGGCACTCAACACTCAAAACTAGCGGGAGTTACAGGGGACCGCAGAGAAAAGTTGGGGCTGCTTTCATCCCATATCCTGATTGGCTCATTTCACTGTCTATATTGAAGATGGGCCAATTGGCCGCCCCCTCTAAATTGTGGACCAGTCTCTTAGAAAAACAAAGGGAAAGAAAAAAATCCAACAGCATCGACCCCTGAGGACCGTTGGCCCACCAGGTATTTGCCCGGTACGCCAGTTTACCAGTCCAGCCGTGCTAATATTTATTGACAATACGCGAAACAGCGAGTCTGCGAAAAGCAAACCGCGAAGTAACAAGAGATTACTGTAGAAAAAAGTACTTTTTTATCCGTTTACTCAATTACTCAACGGAATACTCAATAGAATACTCGATTATTAAAATAATCAATAGTTGAAGGCCTACTTGTATTCAGAAAAGCATATTTAAAAACATTGTGAATTCTTTTTGTTCATGTTTAATATGTTTAGTGGTTTGTTCATTAGCCATTAAATTCGTTTAGGAATGACTCTTAGTACATTTTATTATAGATTTTGAGTTGTAGAAAATAAAGGGATGCTTATTATTAAATTTACCTATCATCAAGTGTTTCGTTGTGTACTAGGTACAGATTATAACAAAGAGGAAGAACTTTTGAACAAATGCTGGATAGGTTGTAATTGTACAGATATGTATTATTATGGATTACAATTCATGCTTTGCATTGACAGGAAATGCTTATGAATGGTAACATAAACATAATTTTCTATTTTACTATTAATTAAATTTTCCGTTAATGGTACCGAAAATACACTGTGAATAAACTGAATTTTCCATTTTAGAGTTGAAGGAAATGCCAGTAAATAGTACAGACAATGTTGTGTACATCTACAGAATTTACGGAATAGTCATTGGGCCTTCTTTAAAAAAACAAAAACAAAAAGAGATAATATCCTGACAAGAAATTACCACAACACTTTCTGTGTTATTTACGGATTTTTTAAATCTATGCTGAGGTCCAGAAAAAGCGTTCAGGAAACGCGGGTATGTTGTGTTTTTTAGGGTCCTATCAGAGGTGCATACTCTGTCGTGGCTTTTGATTGGGACGCTGCCTGGTGACGCAGTTTTCACTCCTACACTGAGCGCGGTGGCTGCTGGGAAGAAAGGTCAAGAATCGATGGCCGCGCAGGACGCGGTTTTGCGGCCGTATTAAGAAGGCAGGTCGTTTTGTCGGGCTGATGAAAGCTGATTAAAGACACTCACGGTTATCGTAAAGGAGAGCCGCGCTGGTTGCTGCTTAAAGTGCAGGAAACGGTGCGCATGCTGCGGATTGATTTTCTGACTCTCAGGGACGCGCTGGTTGCCTAATAGACCCATTGTTGTTGTTTGGGCTTTATTCGTTGGACACACACGCTGCTTTCCGAGGTCCAGCCCCCGAACTGAGGCCGGGGTTTGCGGCCTCAGTGATGGTCTGCTGTCCGTCCCGGGAAGATGGATGAGAAATCCAGCAGCAGCCACCACCACCACAGGCTTCTGATCGTCCTGCTCATGGTGCTGCTCTTTGGCGTCATTATGGTCCAGTATGTGTGCCCGAGCAGGTCTGAGTGCCAGGCACTACACCGGCTAGGATCCTGGTTTAACAGCGACAAATTGACTGGATCCCGGAGCGGGGACAGCGAGCTCCAGGACGGGTTCCAGAAGGATCCATACATTGCGGAAGACGGCGCTCTGGCTCGCTTTGTCCCTCGTTTTAACTTCACTAAAGAAGACTTAAATCGCGTTGTGGACTTCCACATTAAAGGGGACGATGTAATAGTGTTTCTGCACATTCAAAAGACAGGGGGCACAACCTTTGGGCGACACCTGGTGCGCAATATCCAGCTAGAGAGACCCTGCGAGTGCCACGCAGGTCAGAAGAAATGTACTTGTTTCCGTCCAGGTAAAAAGGAAACCTGGCTTTTCTCCCGTTTCTCCACCGGATGGAGCTGCGGCCTCCACGCAGACTGGACTGAGCTGACCAGCTGTGTCCCATCACGCATGGACTCCCGAGAGGCTCCGAGGAGTCTACCCAGGTTGGTGAAAAGAGGAGGGGGTTGTTGCCTATGAAAAGGGGTTTTCCCCCAGCATTAACGAGCTTTCAGGTTAATCACATTATAATAGAGCTTGTCTGTGATCTTACTTAAGAGAAGTCGGAGAATTTTTGGCAATTTTGTAAAGAAAAATATTTTAGGATTGAGTAAACGAAACCCCACTTAAAAATTTTTTTTAATCACACCTGGTGGTTATATGCAGGAACATTCATGGCAGTCTAGTTGATTACATTGACTATAGGAATGGCATAACCATACATACACTTCAATATTTCAGAGAAAAAATACAGGGTTTATAGTTCAAAATGTGTCTATGAGGGGTCCTCATATGGTTAAGGCAATTGTCCATATTACTTTGCTTAACATAAATCTATCCATGCTATTACCTTTGCTGGCTGTTTGAACAACTAGATTAAAAAAAAAAAAACGATTATACAATTTTGGAGAAACTGGTGGGATTATGGTGTCATCTGTGGCATGCTGCTAAAATAAAGTTTGAGGTTGACAAAATAAAAGCTTAAGGGAGATAGCAGTTGATGCATGCATCAGTATTATTTAACCATCTGACAGAGAGAATCTGATGGGAAGAAAGTTGCGAGTATCAAACAGTCACAGAGTCAGAGGCGATGATAGTCAGCACCTTCCACCTGTGTCAGTTAAGAAGCAGTTAAAATTACTGTGTGACCTACTGTCAAAACGTCTGAAATATGTTTTGGCAAAATTGCTTTAAAATAATTGATAATTCGATTCTAAAAAATAATCGACACAAATTTACTGCTTCAATGCTTCATTTAAAGTCTGCAGCGCTCAGTTGTCTCCATGTAAGTGGAGTACCTGGTGCCTATGAAAAGGGGTTTTCCCGCAGCATTAACAAGCGTCAGGGATAACCTCCGTCGTCTTTTTGTGCGTTTATTGGTGGCTGGCAAACCAACTTGGAGCCGCATTACTGCCACCTACAGGACTGGAGTGTGATTCAAGTACACACAAACACAGATGCTAAAAAGCTCTCCGTCGCTGCAATGGATTTCCTTTAACACCGAGTGGATCATCGCTAGAGTTGCCACCTGTCTCATAAAATACGGGACCCCATATGTTACAAGACTCCGTGAAATACAACTCCATAACATGCGGGGTTCTGTACTTTATTGTAGGGTCTTTACCTTACAATAAAAAGCGCCTTGAGGCGACTGTTTGTTGTGATTTGGCGCTGTATAAATAAAACTGAATTGAAAATTGAATTGAATTGTACTTTACGGGAGGGGTGGCAACCATCGCTGACATGTGTTTCCATAACCTCCACTACTCTCTGCGTGTTGTGCTCGCTGTGCTGAGAATTTCAGCTGTTATTTTTGTCTTTACTTCAGGTGGAGCTCCCAGAATGGATCGCCATTAGCACTAGCGATCGTTTGGTACTGGAAGGTCCACCTCTTTTATACTTTAATCCTTCATTAGTGACTAAATATACACCTGCAGTAGAAACGTATTTTCGAGAATGCTTGTAAATTAGTGATGTGTCTATCACAAAAGAGCCGACTCTAAGAGCCGATGCTTAGTGAATCAGAAGAGCCAACTCCCGCTGAATGAGACCTGGCTCCCCAATTTTAGTGCTATTCATAAATATGAGGACAGAGGCAGAACTGATGGACACACCAAACAGCCAATCAGACAGGGGGACATAGGATTATACCATTATGTTAAAGCAGAGGAGGAGGTAGATGTCCACCTTCTGTGGGTGTAGTCCAGGTACAGATAGCAAGATGGTGGGAGACAGCATTGCAAAAAACACATGAATATGAGTGATACCTGTAAAAGAAGCAGCATTTGGCTGCAATTTCAGGAAATTGGAAATAGCAGAGCAGAGCAAATTGAAAGTTACAGTGAGAGCAGGTTCCTCCATAAACCCGCACTGATACATGTATATATGAACTGTCGATCGGTCTGTGCAGTTGCAGGAGAGAGGACAAGCTAGGTCTCCATCTACTGACCCTGGTGAGTCTGGTCCTGAACTAACAACTGTCACAACACCCACTGCCCTCCCCAAAACTGTAACTATAACCGGTCCTACTGCAACACAAAGTAAAATAAGTGAGTGTGCCTATATACATATGATAGGTGGTGACTATTAAAGACTATTAAAGGTCTAATGGTGTCTGTATCTCTCTCTTCAGCAGGAACTACTATTATATTACCATCTTAAGAGACCCTGTATCACGCTACTTGAGTGAGTGGCGTCACGTACAGCGCGGCGCCACATGGAAGGCTTCCTTACATTCACTCGAATGAATATCGGATATTGCACAATACAGAGTTGATATATATTGTCCTGTGTGAATAATATTGCACAGTTAGTGTGTGCGTGTGTGACTTCAGGGTGGTTATTGCTTTGGTAAAGAAACAGTTTTTGCGTTTGTGCTGCCTTTGATGCACCTGTAGCACCTGCCAGAGGGCAACAGGTCAAAGGTCAAAGCCAGGGTGTGAGCTGTCCTTGATCATGTTCTTGGCTCTGCTGAGGCAGCATTCACACGACAGAAAACTGCAGCTACGTTAAAATGTGCAGACGAACTGTTGATACAAAAAATAATTTCTTCTTATTAGTCCAGTAATCAATGGAATAATCGATTGAATACTCGATTACTAAAATAATCGATAGATGCAGCCCTACTGGATTATTATTCATTGCAGGTATGCAAAGACGTACAGAACTATACACAAAGTAAACTTAGTGCCGTAGTACATGGAAATTTAAAAAAGGCAGTATCTTTGCTTTAAAGTTGTCAAACAGAACTTGTTCAGTATGATGTATTTAACATTCAAGTGACTGAGAAGTGATATATTTGTATATGTATTTATAGTTTTTTACTGGACCTGTTGATTTGGTGAAATTATGATACCAAAACTCAAAAAAGATTGAAAACCATAGTTAAATTACAGAGGAATGTCTCTTATTGATAAAGGAAACAATATAGTTATGATAAACACACAGACTCAATACAGAAAGTATTTTTGTATAAAATATAACAAGGCCATAAATCGACTTCACTGCTCACCTATCGCACATTATGAAGCAGAGAAATCCCAGTGCATCATGGGAACCACCAGCAGCCTTAGCCTATTGCAGCATAAGTAAGGGAGGGTTCAGGGTCACTTGATCAAGCCCTAATTATGAACTTGATCAAAAACGAAAGTTTTAGGAGTAATCTGTAGATTTAATTTGACTATTAAAGGTCTAATGGTGTCTGTATCTCTCTCTTCAGCAGGAACTACTATTATATTACCATCTTAAGAGACCCTGTATCACGCTACTTGAGTGAGTGGCGTCACGTACAGCGCGGCGCCACATGGAAGGCTTCCTTACATGTGTGTGATGGACGTTCACCAACGCTGTCAGAGTTGCCAAGCTGCTATTCAGGAGATGACTGGTCGGGTTGCTCCCTGCAGGAATTCATGGACTGCCCCTACAACCTGGCCAACAACCGGCAGACACGCATGCTGGCTGATCTCAGCCTGGTTGGTTGCTACAACGTCTCCACCATGAGCGAGGAGGACCGATGGGCCGTACTTCTGGAGAGCGCCAAACGCAACCTGCGGGGCATGGCCTTCTTTGGACTGACCGAGTACCAGCGTAAGACCCAGTACCTGTTCGAGCGAACCTTCAACTTGGAGTTCATCGCGCCCTTCACACAGCTCAACGGCACACGGGCCTCCAGTGTTGAGGTGCCTACCGAAACGCAGCGCAGAATCCGCCAACTGAACCAATGGGACGTAGAGCTGTACGAATATGCCCGCGACCTTTTCCTGCAGCGTTTCCAGGTGGCGAGGCAGCAGGAGCGCAGGCAGGCCAGGGAGAGGCGACAACAGGAGAGGAGGCGGCTCCGTGGTGGGCTCAGAACAAACCAAGGGAGGCAGCTGAAGCCCACAGAAACACCACATCCCACCAACAGCCGCTCTGTTGTAACCGAGGAACAGTGGAGAGAAAAGCCTGCTAAAGACAGCGTGGAGTCTGAAGTGCCACTCCCAGATTGGTGGGATCTGGGTGAGAATAGCACCATAGAGGACTACATAGACAACGTGGAGCAGTGGTAGCGATGGGAACGAGCAGTAGGGTGTCTTAATACGAAGTGTGCCAACTTCTGCCTTGTCTGTTATATATCCAAGTTATTTTTAGCATATGCCTTCACCTATGTCCTTTCCTATCAAATGGTCTTAAAAAATGCCACACTATTTATATTGAATTTTTTTTGCCACAAGCACTCAAAGAAAGGCAAGCTAAATCAGTTTCAGTCATGACACTAACCTTTGACACTACAATTTGAACGCATCTGAACTCCTGTAATGTAGCTTGAAACAAAGGGTTACTTTGTTTCTCTTCATTAAAAAGGAATACTTTAATATGTTTTTCTATCTTTAAAAAACACAACATTGTTCCCTGTGATTAATAATCTGTATATTTACCAAATCGTCGTCTTGTCTGCAATTTGTACATTTTGAAATGTACTTGTCTCAAGTGTCTTTTTAAGTAACAGAAAAGGAGAATGGAGTTTTATAGATACCTCAATGTGTAGCATTAACTGCAAATCTTGTAAAGTTACTGAATGTGTCTGTTTTTATATAAAAATTGCTGTTGCATTTGCTGAATTGCTGTTCTGTTCTTCCCAATTCGAGATGTCTCCTTTCTCTGTCTGATATCCTTTTGTCTGCAAGTGCAACACAAAAGCATGCTGTCTTTTGTGTTGCACTTGCAGACCTCTGAAACACCAGCAGGGAGCGCTGAAGCAACTTAAAAGATGAAATTGAGCACAGCTATCCACAGAGGTGGCAGCTTTTTCTTTCTTCTTCTTTTTTTTTGTTCTGTTTATTAGATTTTATAGCAAATTACAGAAAACCAAAGCAAATCAGTATTCAGAGAAATAACAAATATATGAGAAAACAATCCTTGGTAACTAAAACCCCTACCCACCCCCACCCTTTTCACGTATTCCACCATATTACCAGGAGAAAGCTTTCACAGGAGCAATATATTACTTGACTATTCGCGTTTGTTCAAAACAATCATGAAAAAAAAGGAGAAAACTATTAGATATGTGATCTGCCTCTTATTAACGTGTACGAAGTGATGCTCAGTCAGTTGTAATCTTGCAATTCCTTCCTTGAAAATACAGCAGGAAGGGTTTCCAAATCTTGTCAAAGGTTGACGCCTTACCCATCCGAGAGAGCCTAATCTTTTCCAATTTAATGAAATAAAACAATTCCTTCACCCGAGCTGTATGGGTAGGAGGTTGGGGAAATTTCGAATTCAGTAAAATTAGCCTCCTTGCCAGCAGAGGTACAAAGGCTGATAGGTTGTTTTTTCAAAGAGAAAGATTGGATGGAGAACATGAGACACAGAAGAGGGCTACTAAGGCATTAGGGGCAATGCCCTGGTCAGTCACCTTAGAGTTATAAAAATTTCTGTTCTAAAAGAGTTCAAGGTGGGACAACTCCAGAACATATGTGTGTAGTTTGCTGGATCCTGGTGGCATCAATCACATGAAGGGGACACAGTATCTGGCAGCTTATTCTTGATTTTTATCGGGTAGTATTAGGTTCATTTTCGAAAGCACCTCTAAATGCTGAGCACAGTATACTTTTTAGAGTTTACCAGACTGAAAGTGATTGGCTACTCTTTAAATGCATCAGTGATTTTTAGAAACATAAAACTGATGACAAAAATCTAAAATCCTGATAAACAGGCATATATTACTTCAGGGTAGAGTGTATCTGCACCTTGTGGATCAGTTTTTTGCTTTGAATATCTCTTTTGATTTAACAAGCTAGCACTTTTTTAAAGAAAAGTTTAATGTTTTTGTACAGCTAAAAATTACTGAATAAATTTATGGTTAACTTGTGGTTAGGGCCATATTTTGTTGGGCAAAGAGTTTTTGTAGTTTGGCTTTTGTGTACAGCCACAGTACATTTTGAAGCAGACAATGTGTGATTGAAGTGCAGACTTGCAACTTTAATTCAAAGGGTTTTACAAGAATTTACAACCATTTTTATATACATTCATCAATTCTCAGACGTACGTATGATAAGCCGTTTCATGGCGAGGTGAGACCTGCTCCTTTGTGATTTTTTGACAAATGAAGCAGGCAACATATCTGAAGTTGTGGAATTTGTATTTTCTAGTTTTTAACTGTAACTGTAAATAGAGGCCTCAGGAGATGTGCAAAATAAAGGAGGCTGCCATTAGGCTGAATAAACAAACCTGTCAAAGAGACACCAAAAATTTTGATGCGACAATCTGTTGCATGTTAGAAAGAAGGAATGTACAGGAATACAACAGAAAACGGTCTGAAACACAACAATGTTAAGAAAAATAACCAAATTAGACATAAAGACACAGATAGTCTAGAAAGTGAAAAACTGGCTGCTTGATTAAGAAACAAGCAAAAACAAAGGGAAGGAAGTTTGAACACCAGAAAAAGCTCACGGACTTCCTTCTCTTAAGAAAAATAACCTCCCAACATCTTACCAAGTCAAGATCACTCTCACGGACGTAGGCGTGTCATTGTCAAGGCTCACAATCAAGAATGTAAATACAGAGTGTTTACAACAAGGTGAAAATCACTGGTTACACTCAAGAACAGGAAGGTCAAATTAGACTGTGACAGAAAACATCTAAAAGAGCCTACACAACTCTAAAAAAATCTTTGGAAATATGAAACCAGGATGACCTTGCACTGGGATGAAAGGAAGAGAAAAGTATGGAGAAGGAGAAAAACAGTTCATGCCACACTAACTGTCTAACATGGGGGACGCAGTTTAACATTGCCTGGTTTCACTGCATATGGCTGCCAGTGAAACCAGGTCATTAGTGTTCATTGATGATGTGACTGTTGATAGAAGGCAACACTTAACGATAATGACCCAAAGCATACTGTAAAAGCAAGAGTTTCTCCATGTAAAGCAATGGGATATTCGTTAATATGACCAAGATCTCCGCCAAATAGAGCATGCTTTTTAGTTACTGAAGACAGAAAGATCCACAAACAAACAACTGTCGCTGCAACAACAGAGTATCTCGAGCGAGGAAACAGCATTTGGTGATGTCCAAGGATTCTATACTTCAAGTAGTCATTGAGTGTTAAGTTTTTTTTAAATACAAGTATTAAAAACAATACTTTTATTATGAACCTCTGAAAATGGGGACCATGCATCAAAATATAAGTAATTCCTAAGCCATTAATTCAAAAATATTGCAAAACTCCTAAAATTAAAGGTTAAAGTCTGCACGTCACATTTTGATTGTTCGATTAAAACCCACTGCGGTCGTGTACAAAGACAAAACTACTGTATTAAATGTATCTTTGACACTACCAGTGTTGTGTTTGCACATAACAAACAACCTAGCAATGAATGAATGAAGTGTTATCTTTATGCACTTTGTTACTAGCAGCCTGTTATAAGAACTTTTCATTATTTTTAGCTGAATGTATGAAAAATGCCAACGATAACAGAGTGAAAGGCATAAAATAGTATATTTTGCTACTGTTCACCAAAGACTCGTCAGAAATATTCTCAGTGGATGGGTTGCTGTCAAGAAGTCATTGTTAAGGACAGAAAACATGGAGAAATGGCTGAGGTATGCCATATTACACAATAACTAGATTGAAAAATTTGTGGCAATAGGTTTGATTCAGTGATGAATCCAAATTTGACATTTTTGGTTCAAATCATCATCAATATGTAAAAAGGAGGTCAGGAGAGAGGTCCAAAAGTGAGTTTGCACAGCCATCTGTGAAACACAGTGATGCCTCAGTCATAGCTTGGGACTGTATTTCATCCAGTGGTGTTGGAGATCTGATGAGAATTGCTGGAATTATAAAGGCAGAAAAATACAGTCAAACTTTGATCCACCATGCAACGCCATCTGGATTGGCAATAGCTTCATTTTTCAGCATGACAATGAAACCAAACACACTGCCAGTGGAGTAAAAACATACCTGGACACAACAACACACAGTGAGCCACTATTAGCCATGGATTGGTCTCCCCATAACTCGGACATTATTAAAGCAGTGTGGGATCATCTTGACAGAGAACGACACAAAAGGGAGAAACAGCCAAAGAAGAACTTTGAATGACCTTCAAGAAGCCTGGAGAACTATTCCTGAAGACTGCTTAAAGAAATTAGAAGAAATCTGCCTCAGAGAGTTCACACTGTGTTGGTCAAATACTGACAAACTCATTAGAATTTTATAAACTTTTTTTTACCTTTTCTACTGTATTTACATCTATGTTTGCAGGTTTTAATAAATCACATATTTTTAATTTTCCAAACAAACTATATATATAAAATCAGAGATGGATCATTTTTGGATAAATTGGGCACCTAATTGGGCTCAAGTACACAATAATAATTATAATGTTATCCATCCAGCCATTATCCATTTTTTCCACTTCCATGGGGCGGAGTACAGCCTGGACAGGTCGCCAGGCTAACTCACATACGCTGACAACCATTTACGTTCCCATTCACACCTATGGGCGATTTATCAGTTAAACTAACCCCAGTAACGGCTTGTCTTTGGACGGAAACCACGGTACCCACGGCAAACTCTCCGCAGAAGGTGAATTCGAAACGAGGACCTGCTGCTAACAGTGCGCCACCCTAATATTATATTATATTATATTATATTATATTATATTATATTATATTATATTATATTATATTTTTGTTGTTGGTCTAGTTGTAAAATTAAGGTCTCCAGGCCAACAGGGTGAAGTCTTTCTGTAGTTTTACAACCGTCAGTGGCGCGAACCATTTGTTTTCTTCCTCAGGTAAGTCTTTCATTGAACCAGAATGTGTGTAATGTCACGTGCACACACCTTTTATCTACCTGCTGCAAGTTATGGCGGTCTACCTTCAGACGTGCTGCGCTTCAGTCGTGACTCTGATTTCCCTTAATGATGCTATCAAGTAAGGAGCACACACACACACACACAGACACACACACACACACCCTCTCGTCCAACTCCTCCCTCTCCACATTGCCCTCCCTCAAATTTTTTTTCTTTTCTTTTTTTTTTTTTTTTTTTTTACAAATCTTTTTTCTCCCGCGGGTTCTTTTGCTTTTCAGCTTCCC